>JAMKPZ010000118.1:0-153979 GCA_024699675.1 Amphibolis antarctica
AGGCGAGTTCGATCTGCACATTTGAGGAGCGTCTTTCAAGATCTCGTCTGTATGCTGCTGAAGGAAGCTTGAAGGACGCCATGTGTAAAATCCACATGTCACTTAAAAAGAGCTGTAAGAATCAGATCCATATTTAAGATATTACAGTTGCTGAAACATCTTGTTTAGAACTATATTGATAATTTTAAGAGTATGTTTGTGTACTCTGAAAAATCTAAAAATGAAAATAAAAATTTCAAATAGAAATAAAAAGCTTTTTATTTCAAAGACTAAAGATTTTTTTATAAATATTGAAATTATGTACTACTTAAAATTAACACACAACATTTGAAAAATACCAGAATGAGTGCATTAAAAATGTTGTAGAAACATTTTATGTGAGGGGGAGGTCCAAGTAAAGTACCTTCAATAACAGGAAAAAAAGACAAGAAAAGTCAACAAAACCTTCCTTCTCTTCACTGGCAAGAGAACTTGAATGTTCTAGCCTAAGATAAGTTCAATTAAAAGGTTTAGCCAATAATAATGATGGAAAATCAAGTTGCATGTTACGAAAAATGAAATTATTTCTACAAAACCATAGATTAAAACAAAAAGATAACATTACAGAATTCCACCTGTAAACATAAAAAAATCACCCATATTACTGTAAATATAACACCATTTGACAAAACATTCACTGAAAAGCCTTCTAAATCTCATTCCTAAATAGAGACAATGTTTCAATTCACTGCAACTTTCTTTAGATTTTAAGATTAATTTATCGATCGTTAGATTTCATGTGTCTGCAGGCGTTCTTTTATCTGTTTAAAACTGAATGTCTTGTTTTCATATCCGAATACTGAATGAAACAGTAGCCACAATGCATATAGAAGTCAAATCCATGCAAGCAAACACCTAAGTAATATATGTAATGGTAGGAGGACAGGACAAAAGTTAAAAAGATCTGAAGAAGATGGGGCTGTAGGTGCATGCATGCCAAACGTGGGCAGATTTCATTCACAGGTTAAAATATATGAGACGGATTAGGGCAAAAGTTTTTAAGGCTTCGTTTGTTATTAAAGTTTTAGTTTTAATTTTAACTTTAATAATGATAAAGAATTGAAGTTAAAAGTATTTTTACAAACGATATTAAAATTACGTAATAAATTATAAGATAAAAAAGACGATGATAATATCATACGAGACTTTATATAGGAAAAGTATGTATGTGCAATATGTAATTTTTTAACGTAAAAGTTTCATCATCCACGTGGAACTTACACATGTACTTACGAGAGACCTACAGTTTTATTGTTGTAAGTTTTTACATATATACATACATACATACATACATATATATGTAAAGTGCAAACGTAGCTAAAGAATGGATGTAAGAAATTTTTTTTAAAGAGATTTAATTTAAATTATTTAAATAAATATTTATAAAATTAATTTTTTATAAATACCATCAGAGAATTTTTTTTCATATATATATATGTGTGTGTTGTGTGTGGTGTAAAGCTGGGTTTTGGAAGGTACGAAGGTGGGCAAACTAAGACAAACGGAACCATCGCCGACGCAGGCCTGCCCAACTTCCACACACCGCTCACCTTCGACGGATATGGAAAGGTTCCGGATGTCCGGCATCCGTCGAAGTCGACGGCAACCGTAGATGTTGTGAGAGAACGATCGCCTCTCTCTCTCTCTTGCACTGGATAATAATTTTAGCAACAGAGAAAAATGTCAATGTTGACGTCCACCTTAAATTTGGTCATAGAATATATAGTTCTAGATATCAGACATTCATCAAAGTAAGGGCAACTCTAGGTATCTTCGTAGGCAACATTTATTTGCAACTTCAATTTATTTATAGTTGAAATTCCTGTAAATTAAAATTAAAGTTACATATATTTGAAACTTTTGTAAATTAATTTTTGTACTATCAACTGTTTAAATTGTAGACACTGTTATTTATTAACTTGTAATAAAAATTGAAGTTTAATAAATAAACAAGATCATAGTATTTTCCTTTAAGCTTACATTCAGAGCATTTTTTTTGTAGGCAATATAAAAGATTAGGTTGAACTATAATTTTCAAGTACAAAAATCTTATTGCATGGAACACAAAGTAGCTTTAAATTTTAATCGATAATATATCACACTATTTATTAACCATCCTTACAATTATCTGCTTTTAAAAAAAATAAAACATTTAAAAAACATAGAAAACTACAAGGAAAAAATCTTGTAAAAACTTAAAACATTTTCCACTAAAAAAGAAGAAAATATAAAATTTTGGCTGTTGCAAACTTTTGGGGGTCATGTCCATATCATATTTTTGTATTGATAACAACTTCATCCAAATTTTAACCTAATAAGTGTTTCTTCCTTCCAAAGAAGACCAACCGTTGTAGTTGGATCACTCATAATAATGTAACGAGGGAGAGGGCAAGTGCCAATCGGCCTTACATTGTAGTTGGGTTATTTTAGAATTGGAAAAAATGATTAAAATGCATTTGTTTACAATATACCTTTAGCATTGTTCATTCAAAAAATTTTACGGAGCAACTCAAGGAGAGACTATAACAGTGACGACTTCTAAAACGCTATAGCTACTGTTGTAAATGTCATCTTAGAACAAAAACAATTGGTACATTTGTTTGTAACTCAACAGCTTCAATTTCTAACAATGAGAGTTAGAGCTACATCAAATAAACATATCAATGTCATCATAAAAAACCTATGACTGTTGGGAGCTGCTCCTCTTGGCACTTGAAAGAGGACCTTCCAGTCACAATTTTTGGAGCCGAAAATGCTGCCATAAATTGAAGCCTCAAAAATGTTTATCTGCAGAAAAACTCATCTATTACGACAATAGAAATTTAAGCCGACTAGAAGAGTCGCAAACAAACACTTCTAAGAAAATGAAGCCGTCAATGATAATCGTAAACAGACACTAGCTGTGACACCACATGTTAACGATTTGATTTTTTGGTACATAGCAAAATCTTCCATCCCATGAACAAGATACCATTCTTACACCACAAGATTGTTGTCACATTAACAGTTGACTTTTATAACACGGACATGACATTTTTGTTACTTTATTGCCTGCTAGTTGTTCCATGAAACAACTAGTTTTGAATAATTGAAGTATATATGATTTTAATTTTTTTTTCTTCTGAAACTTGAGTACCATTAGGCGGTCTATCCTACTTCACTTGTCCTATAAAATACATTTCCTGATACGAGCCGGACCATTATCCGTCTCGGAGAAAATAAATCTCCGGAACGTCTATCATATAGATTGTATTTTCTGGGTGTGTAGACAAGCTGCACCCCTTTGAACTCAACCATCTCCACGAGACATCTGTTAATATTAAGAAAACACATTTAAGAAACATCTGCACTACTTGTAATGAGTGATTTCATGAAAATGCAAGCAGGAATATACCGTAACAGATAATTTTATACAACCTAGGCATGCACAAAAGCTACCAAAACAATATATACCGAAGGAAAATTTTGTGGCAACACTGCAAATATGATTACTTCTGCAAACTGTCAACCAAACGAGTCAATGTAAACTTCAGTTTATGCAAGACTACGTAACTTGCAAGTTTTTTTCTTGTGTGGAATAGAATAGAATGGTAGAATACAGTAGAATGACTCTGATTTAACTTTTAAGGTAGAATGAGTACAGATTGGACTAGAATGTGTCACGTGGGCATTGTGTTTGTGCGATCATAAATAAGGCTAACAACAGAGGTTTCTTCAATGTATTCTACAAAGCAACCATCTACATGTATCCTCCAATGCATTAACCCCTCAACGGGAAGTTTAAAAATGGACATATGGAACAGAAGTAGACTTCCCAGGACCTATTTCAACAAGGTGATGCCCCCCCCCCACCCTCCTTCCCTTGGACTGCCCATATCATAACTCGGCAGAGTTTCTTGGACTGCCACATATCCATCACACAGGCTTTTTCCATGAATAAAAATGCACTTTAGACTTGTTCAATCAACTTGTTGATTAGCTACCTTAAGCAGTTGGTGAGGACATCTTCTGCACCAACCAACAGATTAAAAAAACCCATCCAGCCCTGGATAAAAAAACCATGAGGGAAGAAAAGCCCTCCATATCCCATACAGCCTGCTTGATTTCTATGGGTGTAAACTTGGCTATTAAGTGCTGCCCCAAGAGGGCAGAAAATATTGGGAGGGATGACAGCTCCCACTTTGGACACCATCTGTTCTGATTGGAAAAAAAATGCTTGTAAAATTCCAAAATTGAGTTGTACCAAAATAGTCCCACATCGAGTATGAAGTAGCAGGTCTTGTCCTTGTATTGTGAAGGACACTCCTTCCAATTGTCCTTAGACTTTTGGGAGTGTGTTTCTATACCAATTTCGATTTTTGGTATATAATTCATTCTCACTGGGACATGTGTGAAAGAATGAGGTGTTAAGATCTCCCTGTTTAAGCCATAGCTCATGTGAATGGGTGCACCAAATTTCCTCTTCTTGCTCCATGAGTTTGCCTTGGGAAATTTTAGCAAATGTCTTTTCCATTTCTTCGGCCAGAAGAAATTCTCCTCTTGCTTAAGTCCAGCTACTGTATGACTTAAGACTTTTTGTTCTTAGTTCCTCATCCTTAAACTTTTCCGATTTGCATATGATGTTGACCATCAGCATTTTTCAACCCGATTCTTTCCTATCGAATCATTGAATTTTGAACATTTTAGCCATGCAGTTTCTAGTCTAAACAGACTGCAAATCATATCACAGCCAGCTTCAATCAAAGGAGGCACATGGTCAGAATATGGGCATATGAGTCCCTTAACATTAACCAGGGGATAGCACCCAAGTCAGGTTCTTTATGTTGACTTTGGCACATAATAGGATGGTCACCAAGATGAGGCACAACAAATAGACAAAGAATCTGGATCTTCACTGTCTTATGCAAGCAGGGTGAGGATATGGACCGTTTATTTTTTAATTGCGGCTTGGCCCAGTTTATATAGAGCATCTTGCCTAGAGTGCTATGTGATGGTCTATCCATTGATTCCTTTGATGAGCCACCGGACTCTATTCAGGAGATCATCAAGGGGAAGATGAATGTGGCACGGAGTATTACTCACAGTTCATGCAACCTGCTGGTCTATATGGCTGCACAGAAACACCTTCAAGGGACAGCCATGTAGTAGAGAGTAATTTATTATAACTCTAAAAACTTTTCAAGATGGGGACAGGTTTTAGTTTAGTGGTGTGTTTTCCGTTCTGGGCTGCTGTGGGGTTTAGGGTTATCTTTTAACCCTATGTAAATGGAAAAACTTTATTAATTAATATGATTCTGCTTACTTCTCAAAAAAAGATAACGGCTGTTGCTTACCTTGCATGTGATGTGGAGTATCTGGATATCCAAAAATGAGGTGGTTTTCAAGAATAAGGCAATGATGAAGAAATTTACCACAAGGAACTTTTCTTTTACAAAGGGTGGTGTCCTGCTCGTACAGGACAGTAGTGTTTTTGCATTTTTTTCTCCTTAATTGATCTCATCGATCAGTCTATTTATACTTAGTTGAAACTTAATATTTATAAGATTCCACCTTACCTTTTTCAAAAAAAATTTCAGCAGTTTTAAAGCTGGATTCAACACCATTTTTCATGCACTTTCGAAAATAATAGCCCTAACAAAGACAAAAAAACTAGGATTGATGCAGGCACATGACAAAGCAACCTGTAGAACAAATATAAGATTAAACAAATAAATCAAACAATTAACTAACCTGATATCATAAGCCAAAGTCTATTTCTGCACGCTTCAGTATGGTTGTCACTTTAGTGAAAAATTCTGGCTCCTCCTCCTTTATAATGTCGACGGTGGTCATCTCATGTTCCTCTGCCTGAGTAAAATGAACAAAGCTAGACTTGAGATGTCTTTCTGAAGTAAGGACCAGCTAGAAATTAACCATGGCATCTAACCAATGTGAAAGTTGTATGGAGGTTATATAGCCTTGCACTGTAGAATAGCCTTCAACTTATGTGGTTTAGATACAAAAATGTTCCCTTGAGTCAGTAGGACAGGGGTTTAGGGAATTGGTCTAGATAATGAGAGGTGGTACCAACTACAAAAGCATGATGCCAACAAAGGGAAATAATGAGTAGAACATACATTGATAGTTGATTTCAATCACCCAAGGCTATATCTTGATGAGTTGAGAAGCTAAAAAAGGGCTCAACAATCCTAGATAAGATCTGGATGAGGGAGATGATGGGATAAGCATGGGGATTATATGCTACTGAATTTGAGAAAGACATTTAAGGCCTATTTGTGCCACTAGAATTCCTAGAAAAGGAATTCAAATGAAATGACTTTCCCTTTGACCAATTCCAAGACCATATTTGTGCATCAATGAAATCATAGGAAATTCATTTCCCATGATTTCCAAGGCTCACCTAATCCTTCTCATTTCTCAATGGTCTCTTTCCCACCACCCCCCCTTGCAAATCATTGAGAAATCCCTTACCCGACGCACATGAGTGATGCCATCGATCTCCCTCCTCAACAAAAGCACCCCCTAGAAGACGCTCTCGAACCCACCCTGCTCGATCATGCCCTACCCACCAACGTGAACGTCGATGTCACCTTCCTAAGTTGGTCATAGGTGAACCTCATACGTGCACGTCCTCGAATCCTAGAGACACAACGAAGGGGGGGACGACGATGTCATTCTGTTGCACGATGGCCTCTGCTTCCTCCTTTGGCAGTACATCAAGAATACCAAGAGGGCGAGGAGGAGCACGACGGTTGCGACGCAAATGGAGACTATAAGTATAAGCTGGTGGAGGTCGCAGTGGTGGAGGTTGGAGGGAAAGGAAACCTTGATGAAGGGAAGGCCGACAATGGAGCAAAGGAAGCAAGAAGGCATGGTAATGGAGAGAATGAGAAGTGGGAACTAGGAAGGGAAGAGAGAAGGTGCGGCGAAGAGAAGACCAACGAGGGTTTTCAATTTGTGTTTTCGGATGATGGGAAAAAGAAAAAAAAAAGAAACTATAATAAAATAAAATAAAAGGAAATAATAATAATAATAATGAAATTTTTATTATCGTTATTGCATTAAATCTTGTTAAGTTAATTACATGTCTTATTTGGTTGATTTGATTATTGCAATAATTGAAATATATTTGGTATATTATCATTATTAAGAATTAATTTGTTAATAGAATGAATGAGAAAATTATGTTGTTGATATGGAATGATTAAAAATGTGTAATGTTATTTTTTGTGATAATGTATTTTTTATAATATGTAAACAACATTATGATGAAATATTTTTTCATGTTGATGAGACTAATGAATGTCATTTTTATATGTTTTTATAAAACTTTCATTATTAAAAAATTAAATTTTTAATAACCTTCATTATTTCAATATTTAAAATGTTTTAATATTAAACTTTCCTATTAATTCCCATGGCATACAAATAACCAAAATTTGAGATTCCTCTCATTTCCTAGATGTGCACAAACAACTCTTGTTTTTGCAATTTTCCATTAAATCTTGTCATTTCCATTTTTCATCTATTCTAAAATTTCCATTATTTCATTTCTCTTCATTTCCAAGTGCACAAACAAACCCTTAGCATAGAGCCACTTGAATGGACCACATCATTTCCCAACTTTTGTCAACTCACATAAACATCAACCACAAGGTCAAGAAAGAAGGCCAGTCGAACAATTCAGCAAACAATAGAAAACAAAACATTGATAAGTATGATTGACAGAAGAATGTGATGGTGACTCATCTACTGATTGTATAAAAGAAAACCTAAAATGGATTATGAAAGCACTATTAGATCGTATTAAAGACTGCCTCATCTAGAAAGAGAAACACAGCTAAAATACATATATGTCTCATGTAAATAGCTTTATCCATTTCTTCTTAAGTTATGCAGAAGATGAAAGAAACACAACCATATTGATGCCCAAAATTAAAAGAGGAAATGTATAGGTCCAAAATTTCACCATTTACCTCCTTAAATCTCAAGAGTATCAAATTTGAAATAGAGGCTGGTTTTCTCTGGTCCCACCTGAAAAAAGGCGCATATTATAAAGTTGTACATGATAGTGGAACCCATAAAAGTTAAGAAATGTAAGCTCTATGCAATATTCTTGGAAAGAGTGACAAATGATGCATGTAACTGTGAATATGTGAGCCTGTGGAGGAGAGAAAATAGACAGGAGACAACCTAATATCTTCTGTAATTTGTTGCCGACATACAGAATCATAAGATCATAATAATCTAAATTCTAACACTCAAATTTTCAAGTCAGATTACTTAGATACTGTTCATAAAAAATTCACTGCTTGGGACATGGAATGAAGATTGAAGATAATACAACAGAACAGAATTCCCATATTTGTTTATAAATGAGGAAATTTTTTTACAACAGGGCAAGTATCATGCTCCCTTGTTGAAATAAATATAACCAACCACTGGGGTTGGCAGTATATTTTATTACTGTTTAAGTAATGAAGTGCATCGTAGTGGGAAAAAGGGTGTGGCATATCAAAATTTTTGACTGATCCCAGCCACTCACCCAAGAAAAACGATGGGAAAAAAAAGTGTTCCATGAAAACCCAAACAAGATACAAATATACTCGATAATTGCATGTCTATCAATACCGGGAAAACCAAGCAGAAGTGTAAAAAACTAATAAACCATATACTTAAAAAAACTGAATGGTAAGATATGACCATAGATGCTAGATGGAAGTCAAACAAAAAAAAAAAACTACTGCTACTTGGCCAAAGGATTTTGTTGCACAAAAAATTACATGTAGATCCATTCCTAAATTTACAAAGGATGATTAGATGAAAAGAAAATGATCAAATACAGTACCTTACTAGCATTAATTCATTAATAGATCGCCACATTTTTCGACCCACATCTTGCAGAGATATGTCTCTTGCACTTCGACCTTGCCACAACTCTTTCACAATGTACATTACTTCCTCAATGTCTACCTTGGAGTATTAATTAGTAAATTTTCAAGTCAATCCAAGAAAATACATATATTTGACATAATAAAATCATTCTATCCATGCAAACAAGTTCCACTATCAGAAAAACACAATAATATAATTCACGTATGTCACTAGCCACCAAGCAGAACAAAAGTTCATAAATAATCAAAAAATTATATTCTAAATGCCAACAGAACAAAAATAGGCCATGACTCTGAACACATTACAAGTTGACAATTTTAGGCTTCTTTTTTTTCACTTCTAACTTCCAGAAGTACTCTCAACTTCATGATGTCATTCACATTCATTAATCCACTTCTTTCATTATCGAAATTACTCTTCTCATTTCTTCCATCTCAAAATCATTCTCCTAAAATTTACTTTTTTCCACTCCCGAAATGCAAGAGTGAAAAAATGAATGAGGCCTTATAGAAACAGTGAATCATAAAGAAACATTGCACATGTTTCTTGGAGTATTCCATATAAGTTCCTACCTTGGAGACTTAAATTAGGGAATGAAATA
This sequence comes from Amphibolis antarctica, assembly GCA_024699675.1. Taxonomy (NCBI): domain Eukaryota; kingdom Viridiplantae; phylum Streptophyta; class Magnoliopsida; order Alismatales; family Cymodoceaceae; genus Amphibolis; species Amphibolis antarctica. Next base: position 9,536 of record JAMKPZ010000118.1, read on the forward strand.
TAGATTCTCCAATCACCTAATCTAATTTGAATTTCTCAAGTTTATTATGTGTCAGAACACACACGGTATATCAAGTAATAAGAGATTCAATGGCATTGTGAACAAAAGACTTCACGATGTTTCTTGTTGCAACAAAAATGCTACTACTCTTTCTTGCCATGCTTCTATCAATTCACATCCATCAATCATGTGTGGGTCAGAAAAACCAAACAATTGCTGCCTTATCATCCTATCCTCAGTTTTATCCTAGAGTGCCCTCATTTATTGGTATTCTGGAATAAACCTTCCATATCAAAGCTATCGATACAATGTCCACCATTTTCATCATAAAATCACAGCCTTTACGGTTCTTTAATATTCCATTTTTAACAACATTGGTGGCATAGACTTCAGACAGGGTGCATACAATCAGAATTCTCTGGAAGTAACAAATCAAAAGATTCATTTGAATTAGTGAACCAATGTCTAAGGAATGCAGCTCCTAAGGAAAGTGTACACTTTGAGCACAATCTACATCACAGCTTCAGTGCACTTGAATAGTGTAACAATATTACTAGTTTAATAGGAAGGTCAGATGAGTCATCAGGTCTTGTCCAGAATCAAAAGTTAATAGCAATATTGTGGTTGTAAAGAAAAGTATTGATAAGTTTCTTGTTGAAGGGGCAGCAGCTTGGTTGTTGCTCTGCTCAGGAGGAGACCACCCTCAATCTGTATCAGACCCAACAAGCCACCCCATTCCACCTTTGATCCTGTGCCAAAGACCGAGTACAGCAAAACATTGAGCAAGAAGATGAAGCCTGCAGTTTTGGAGATGGTTCAAATAATGGAGGCTCAAATAGAGGCTTTGGAAGCTTGCCTGGATGATCTGATTTCAACTGAAGCTTTTAGGATGTAGGTCAGTTGCAGTTAAAACCTCTCTTAATCAGAAAATTAAGTATACTGTACAGTCCACTCTTGAGTTACTTTTGAGTCATCATTCTTAAATGGAGCAGTGTCACCAGACAAAACATGATTTATGGAAACAAAGAAGGTTGACCATGGGGTACATGACATGATCAGCAACTCTTTGGTTATCAAGGAGGCATGAAATACCTGAAAGGGGGATCCTAGGGTTGGTTGATGTCGATCTACATGATTTGGTACTTCAGGTGTCTATTGCCTAGCATGATCAATGAAGGTGAGCATGTGTAGAGCAAATCCAATTTAGGATGAAGAAATTCATGGAAATGTTGGATTTGAGTCAAAGGGGAAGGAATCTGGAAGTGGTTGATGATGAACTTTGAAGGGGTTCAGTTTTTTGAAAATAGCATATGGAAATAGTCATGTAATAAATAATTCATTTGCAAGTGTGTAGATAAAAAACGGATGAAGCTACACAATTTGATCTAAGAAATTCTATGAAACTGCAGCTACAAACTAGAGCAATTTGCATTCTGAACACATACCAGAATGAAATTAAAGCTAGATGGGCAGATATCTTAAAAAATATATCATACCAGAACTTGTTCGACTGAACCATATAACAACTCCTCATGCTCAATAAGACGCTGATAAAGAAGTCTATAGTGATCAAAATCCAAACTGACCACTGGTTCTGTTTGAACAGAAAATCCTGCTAGCTGTGTGATAACATAGGAGGCCATTACTTGCCCAAATATTGCTGGGATAGTTCCTAGAACTGGTATTATGCGAACCCTGAAACCTGGAACTACCTGAACATAACAAAGGTGCCAGAATCCAAGGTATAAGAGAGACTTTATGATCAAAATAATCAGTATAAAGAGATGAAAGCATGAACCAAACTTTAAAGTAAAACAGATCAACATAAAAATAACTAATAACAAAGGAATAAATTTTGAACAGAAAAAAATCATTCGAACCTGATAATCTGAGGGATTTTCATTTTCACCAGTAATACTTTCAAAGGGTAGCAGCTTCACCTTGGGTTTCTCCAAAGAAAACACCACGGGTATTCCACTTTCTATTCCATATTCTTTTCTCAAACGATACCTAACCTTTGAAAATTGCAGGAGAATTTCGAGTGAATAGAAAAATCAACTTATCAACGGGAACAGATCATTTGAAGAACAGAAATTGCAAATTGTAGTATTATAAATCAATTTTTACCCTACAGATTTAAAATATCCTTAACTATATCATTCACTATGTATGGAGATTCAACATAAAGAAGAAAAACAAGGATGATTTGTCTTATTTCCACTAACATAATGTGTTGTTCCAGTTTTATGAACAACAATTATATAAAACATGAAATTTTTTGAAAAGTTATTAAATCAAAATGATGATATATCACTGTCTCCAACATGTAGAAATACATGCAGCAAGCAGCTGCCATATCAACAAAATAAATCATGGAAAACATTGCCATGTAGCACAGGTGAATGGCAAGGACTGTAGAAATTTTATACATATATCATAATAAAAAGGATGATAGAAATGTTGAATGGCTTTTAACATTATGAACACATTCGAGAAAAATAGGGAAACACATTGAAGGTGATCCCAAATAAAATAAAGAAGGAAAAAAAGTAAATGAAGAATATCACATGGAAGAACAATCAAGGAGAAAGAATGTTGCAATATGTGCTGGACACACATCGATGATTTTTTGCTTTGAAGACAGCTGGTGTCAACCATGAAGGATTGAAAGTATATCAGGGTTGTAAAAGCATTGATGTGTGAGTATCCATACTTGTTTGAACATGTACAACGTGTGTGCTTCCTCACAAATGAGATCCTATGGACTAAAGATATATAAAATCTATTGACATGCGAATTTCAAAAGTTGAAATCTAAGAACATAGGGTGAACAGGTCAATGAAACTGAGTATACACGCATCTACAAATAATAGCTATCATTCTTCATGAAAATGTTTTTCAAATTGTAATAGAAAACAAATATACATAAAACTAAATTAAAAGAATATCGTCAAAAGAGAAATACCAAATACAAGAAATAAAGTTCAATTGATACAACATAAAAATTAAGAATGAGGCACTTGTTTAACATGTCCTAGATGCTAAATTACAAAGGTTATATGTGCTGCAACATCTTTACTTTTTTCCTTCATGACAGTTTAGACTTAAATATCATTAGGAACAAGGGTCAAGTCACAAATATTGTAGTATTTTACAAATCAAAAAAAGAATATGCATTGACAAAGGAAAATTTCTAGTCCATAAGATTCCATTTCCAAAAGAGTGCATGTAAAACACTAGATTGTGCATCCATAAGTAACTTACCATGGAGACTTATAGAAGACAGCATTTGCTCAAAGTAGCATTCGGTAGTATTACTATCTTTTTGAATGCTAGGCTTTAAATGTGTAAAGTTGGCTTTGCCATGTATCATAACCAAGAATCATACTTTTTAAGCTGGACGCCTAATCAGCTAGGTGTTAACACATGAAATGGTCATGCCTTGGTAACTCACCTCGCCTTATGTTAACAAAGTAGATCTTTTGTCAGATCCATTTAGATAGATATATGTTTTAAAGATTTTCAAATGTTTTTTCTTGCAAAAAAGATTAAATATAATTTTTGATGGAACATTATTGAAATATACAAAATTATTTAAATATATAATCATATATGTTACTGAAACGTGCATTAGTATCGTTATAATTTATATTTTGATGTTGTCTTTGGATTATTTATGTATTTGAATGTTCTTTGGAAAATAAAAGAGTCAAAAGTATACATAATCATTATTAATATGTATAAATATATATAAAACATACTTTAAAATTTAAAAATAAATATCTAAATGGAAACTAGTAACTGCCTAGGCAATGGCACCATCAAGGTTTGTTGGTTTACTGCTTGGACACCTTCGCACCTTAAAAGTATGCCAAGAATATTTCAAAACTAACAAAATGTAATACAGAAAATAAAGTATAATAATAATAGAGCATTTTCGTTTCTGTTTATATGATTGAGAACTACAAAGACCAGCTGATGCAATTGCTCACATTCAAGCGAAGTATTTAGTATCGACATTATTTTAAGAATCACTTTATCAGAAAAGGAGACATTGAGTATTGGAAAAACATGAAATGGTCATGCCTGGACGCCTAAGATAAGATAAAATCATTTTTTAACTTACCAGTTATAATATGATCACACATCCATCTAAAGCATTTACATCTTTACAACACTAACTTTTTACATGTACTAATGCCTTTCAGCCCAACATTTTGAACTACAAAGTATAACTAGGCAAATAACAATTTTATAGAATTTTTCTTTTAATTTTAAGGGTATTTTCCAATCAGCTAACACTCAAGTATTTCTCAGTTTCATTCACCTTAATTTTAAAAAAATTAAAATAAAAAAAGGAAAAATAAAAAATAAAAAAATCTGTGAATAACATCCTCTATAATTTCTCCATTGCTACTTATTATTAAGTCCTAAGTCATCTAATTGTACACTTTCATTATTACTCCTATTTTTGTTAAACTTGCACTCCATATATTCAGTTTTTTACCTCACCAATAAAACAATAAAAACAAAATTGGCTTTAAAGACCAATACTATTCAAGTAGAGTATTACCGCTCGGGAGAGTGGATCTTGTGTTGACTCCTTTAAGTCTGCAATTCGAATTCGTGTTGGATCAGCTCTAGCACCCGCACCTGTTGCAGAAAGCACCTTAAGTCCTCTCCGCACACATGCACCAAGCAGAGCCACCTATAGCATGTGAATTACCCATGTTTATTGAGAAATAAAAGGCTGAATCCTCCATGGTTCATGCAATATTTCACTTCAGTTGTTCACCTCATATACCAGAGATGCAGAGGACAATGCATTCAGACAAGCATTCAATAATTGACAATGAAAATTATATAATTATGGTATCATAACCAAAAGTGTGCAAGAGAAGTGTGTGATCATTTATTCAGAACATCTTATTCTGGAATACTTGATAAATCTGCACATCAATTCAACAAAGTGACCTATGCTGAAACACAAGCATAGTAGGTAACATATCACAATTCATGTACCTAAAAGTCTTGTTGGTAACATATGGCTAGAATAAAGTAAGATATACCCAATATCTTTTGCATAAAGGATGTGGTGAGGAGATGAAAATTGTTTTTCCCAAGATAAATGGGGTTTCCTTTTATGCCACATGTAAGGTGAAAATGTATACACCAAGACCTCATAGGTAGGCTGAATGTAGAAGCGTTCATCATTCTTTTCAATGTTTAGAAATCTGATGCATATTTTTAAATCAGCTATACCTTTTTTGTATTCCAATGTTTTAGTGTCAAGCTTAGAATGGATATACCAATTGACAATGACACATGATATTATAATATCTAAGAATAAAACTGGAAGTTACATTTTTTTTAATTTATTTATGATACCTAAGTAATGAAGTTTAGGTAATGCTGCATACAACTGGACCCTTGTAAGACCCCGTATTGATGGGATCCTCATGCATTAGGTTTGCTGTTCTTTACCCTATGTAATGGTGCTTGAGGCATACCAGCAGTTTAACGATTGGGTGCCTCCTGCCTAGTGCCTTAATAACCTCGTGTTGTAACCAAGTCTGTTAATTTTGCATTTATAACAACAATCAATCGATAACATAATTTTACTATGTGGGGTGTCAATTTCATGTATACAATTGAAAAAAGAATGCAAGCAAAAACCACTACAGAAGAACCAGATGACAAACACAAAACAAATACAAAGAACTTGTGTTTATTTTATGAGATAATAAAGGTCAATACATTTTCCTTGGAATAGTTAACTAAATACATTTCCAGATGTAATGTTTTGTTCTGTTACATTAGACAAGTTTGTTGTGACATAAGATTATATGAGCAATCAGTTCTCAAAAGGCTAATACAGAATTTAAAAACCCATATGTACCTTTGTGTCAATATTATCTATGCAATCAAGGATAAAACTGGGTTGTCCAGAAAGAACTTCCTCCTCGGATAAGGAATCATACAATTGAACTTGTGCTTCAATTTGACACTCTGGAAAAATTGAAGAAAAATGCTTTTTTAGGCATAATGCTTTTGGAGTTCCAACATCGCTTCTTGTTGCCACAGCATGTCGATTCAAAGAAGAGAGAGACACCTTGAAGATCATCATTGTACAATATCAATGCAAGCAAATCTCTAAGTAAAGAAATTTGAGCATTATAAATAGTGAAAAGGTATTTTTCTCAGCAATTACTTAATTTTACATCACAAATCAAATAAAAATGGAAAAAGGATCAAGCAAGTAAATAACAAAAAGAAAACTAAGCATCAGAATTAGTGCAAAAGGGAGGAGCCCTTTCTCAGCAAATGATTGATACAATGTCATAAATCCAATAGAACTAGAAAATGGCTCAAATCATAAACAGTAGTGAAAAGGAGAATCAAGCCAGAAATCAAAGAAGAATGCTTTATTTTATGCATTGTAAAATCAAAGTTTTGGTAAAAAAAATGTGAGATTCTAAGCTCTCCTTAACTGTCCTTTATGAGAAAAGAAAGCATAACTACTAGTAAAATATTTAAATCGTAAATTCACATTTAAACTTACATTACTTAGATTTAACAAATTAATGAATTAAAAAAGATTAAGATCAACTACCACATACATTTCAATTGAACCTAAATGGCTAGATCATTTCAGTTTTGACAATACATGGATGAATCGGAAATGTAGAAACAACTATTATACCTATGGAATAGAGTGGTGGCGTCTAAGGGGAGAACATTGTCGACCATGAGGGAGGGAGAGCATCAAATGTGAGATGGTGGCATCCTAATCAATGTCTGATGCTTAGGATGGGGGCATCAGGTGGCAGATTGCAGGGATCTAGTGAGTGCAAGGTTTGTAAGGAGCTTGGACATCAATTGAGAGAGGTTGTAATAGGCATGTTGAAGTTGGTGGCCACAACATGTCGCCATGTTAGAGTTAGAGACTGTGTGTGGAGGACACTACTATAGGCCATTGGTTGAAATCAACTCACTTTCTAGATCCCTAAGCTAGAGAGAAAGCTCGAAGCATTACTTGGTCTAATTGTTTGAATATGGACTGTATACTTTTTGAGGACTGGCTTAATAAAAGATTGAGTTGTCAACTCAAGTGGTCCATCAAAAGATTGTATGATGGGTTAATTTTAATCAAATTTCCTAATCCTTCATGGAAGGAATCCCTGCCAAGAGAGGCAACTTCTCTCATTTGGGGCATCTAGGTCTATGAGTAGGAGTGGTCACATAGTACGGCTTCCAAGAGGGCACAAAATGGAACGGTTACAACTTACAAGGGTTTTGCTTGACCTTTGGAGCCATTCCACCTTCCATAGGTTGGTCAGCACCTCCTGAAGTTTCTCAGTTACTTATCAAGATTTTGAACACAAATCAAAGTTGGAGTGTACTACCGTGTAAGTTGAGCTCAAGAATGACAAAACTACGCAAGAGAGGATTCATCTAAAGCAAGGTACTGAAGCCTTTCGGATTAAATTATTATAGAGTTAAGCATCAGATTAGCAAGAATTGGTTTTTTTATTTTTTTATTTTTTTTAAGCAAGAATTGGTTTAAAGTCCTGAAGTCAGGTAAGGCCACCAAAGCCACCATATTGATGTTAAAAAAGACAGTTACAGACAACAATAACTACAAGATTAACAATGATTTGGACAGTGGCTTTGAAAAGAAAGTTGTGTCAATTTTGCCCCCTATCAGGAAAGTTTTCTTCCTCATAATAATTTAAATTCTCTCCATTTAAAATCTTTGCAGCATGGGTGTGGCCCATCTCAAGACCTAAGGGAGGTTCACTCACCTAATAGGCCATTTAAGTCAATCAAGTTGGTGCAATCAAGCCCACTTGCAATGGTTGATCTTAGCAAGGCCCAACCCACTCAAAGTCCACCACAGAGGCTAGAGCAACCTAAAGACCACCCCAAGACAACGAAGTTGTCGACAATTTCCCAAAGGAGGAGAGGAAAAAGATTTGGACTTGAATATGCGGGCTTGGAGAGGATTTGTTCTACCAATTGGAAGAATCACTCAACCCATACCATATCTAGAAGCTCCTTGACAGATAATGGAACAATTGATGCCAAGGCCCTTGTTTCTTGCTTCCTAGCAACCCTCATGATGCCCAAGGTTCTCCAGCCATGATTTTCAACCCAACTAGCAGGATGTTCATGCATCTGAAGGCTTAGCGAAGGACAACAAGGAAGTCTCATATCCTTAGGTGGAAGGACAGGCAGTGCATACTGTTGGAGTATCAACAGCAGATGCAAGAGTCTCATAACTTCCACCTTCGTCCGTGAGAAAAAATGGATGGGAATTGGAAGTAGGTGATAGGGGCTGGTGGAACTCTATACTCTGTCTTCCCCTTCCTGGAGTCCAGTAATGGAGGAGCTGAATTGGGCCTTAAGTGGTCCTGAAAGATAGGGCATACTCTCTTAGGGTGAAAATCAAAGGACAGATGGAGAATTTTAAGAAGACATGGGCTAATTTAATTCTCAAAGAAGAGAAGGCAGAGGGGATGGTGGTGTGTTGGGAGATTTCTCTGATGCTAGATCTTCCAGTGAAGACAAGGAACAAGGTACAGACGAGAAGCCATGAAGTTTCTTTGTTGGAACATTGGCAATTGTAAGGGGAAGGGGAAGAGGAAATGGATTGGGGAAGTTATTCAGCAACACTATGTCTCTATTGCAGCTTTTCAAGAAACAAAGCTTAATTTGATTAATGGAGGTTTTATGAGGTGTCTGGGAGGGGATTGCTGGCTAAGTTTGTTTGTAACTACTGGTGATAGTATTACGGTGACCTAAAACAGTGCTCATTTCCTGTTCAGCACTTCTTTAAGAAGTGAATGGCGATGTTACTACTTTGGTAACTTTCATCTATGGGCTTCACCATGACACAGAGAAAGGAAATTCTTCCTTGCAGAACTTTTTCATCTCATGACTTTAATTGAAGACTTCTGGAAGAGGTTCTTCTTGGAATAAGACGAGTTCTTCTTGGAGACTTAATTGCATCAGATGCCCTGAGAAGACGTTTTCCGGAGAACCTTTCACTGAAGACATGAGGCTCTTCCCAAACAAGATTGAGGAAAACGTTCTCAGTGATCTCCTTGTTGGGGGTCACATCCAATCTTCAAAGTCAACCTACTCTTTCAACATTGGATCAAACTCTTGTAAATGAGGGTTGAGATGAAGCACATCCAAAAATGAGTGTTACAGGGCTTCCTCAAGTAGAATCTGATCATCTGCTGCTTTTGGTGGCATTTGGCAAGCGCTCCACCTGACCATGCTCCTTCAAGAGTTGTACAACATCAACCTTGCGAGAGAGCACCTCCCACATCACATCAGCGTTGTGTTTGGGAACATAGCTCCTTTGTGATTTTCTCACAAGTGTGGATTGCCAATTTTTCCCTCACAGATTTCTTTCCCAGATCTGGTGGCGAGACAGCAAGGAAGGCAACCTATAGTGACAAATCAGGCATTGACAACAAAGGCCAATGGGGTACCTGCATGTTCTACCTCCGTATCTTCATCTCCAGCAGCTATTATTGGCACGTTCTGATCATGATGAAAGTCCAACACCATTTGGGTTCTGCAATTACCTTCAGATGCAGTTTGGGCTTAGGGTTCAAAAGTCAGGTGCCAACATGAAGGCAAAAGTCAAGCGTTTACCATTTAACGGCCCTAACATGGATGTGGTGTATGTACTCCCAGTGGCAACATGGATATAGTCAATTGGAGTATAGGATGTAAACTAATTTTTTTCATTTTTCAACTATTAATTAATTTTCAATACCACAAATATCAAGTAGATAAAAAATGAGAAGCAGTTTGTCACTATTATTAGCAAATGTTTTGGTTGTTTTCGTCATTTTACCTAGGGAGCAGAGAGCTCTGCACTGGAGCCAGTCTTGACCAACTCTTTCATTTAAACTGTCAGCTACAATGAAAATATCTCAACTCCACTTCTCTTACCGTAGAGAACTGGCATGTTTATTGGACTTCTGATCAGCATAGCTCCCAATAGTGGTTACAGCTGCCAGCTCCTGTTGCTAAACGCTGCCTTTGATCAATGCTAGGGAGGCTTCTCCAAATAGAGAATCAGTCAGACTGAAACTAGTTGGCTTTTGGACAATTTTTGAAGTCTGGTTGAACGAGCATGGAAAGAGGAGGTTTTGGGTAAAACAACAGCAATCTGACTCTTCCCAAAGCTTTGTAACGTGGCTAAACCAACATCAATGTGGAGCCAGCAGCATGGCTCTAGATTAAAGAAACAGAGAGAATATGCTATCTCATACATTCATGGGATAGATAAAAAGGAACAGATCAAGAACATCTCTAAATCAGAAAGACAATAGAATATCTGCCAAGACTAAGCTGGAACACTTGCTTGAATTAGAGGAAACTGACTGAAGGCAAAAATCTAGGAAGTTTGGCCAAGGGGACAAGAATGCTTGCTAATGCTAAACAATACTCGTGATTTCAAGGTTCAGATTTTATTTTTTTTTTTTCTAGGGTTAGAATTGATGACATCATTCATGAAGTTAAGGAGGCTGGCATTAGCAATGTATCTTTTTACAGAAATTTTTTCAACAAACAAAGTCGTTTGTGACCCAGTTGGCAGTCCATCTTCCCTCCCACATTTGTATGAGGCTGATAAGAAAGGTTTGGTTAAGGAATTCAGCTTGGAAAAGATCAAGAGTGTGGTTTTTGATATGTCTAGAGAAAAGTCTCGGAGTCTACAAGGATTCTCCCCTTCCTTTTCCAATATGTCTTTGATATAATTGTGCAGGACCTAGCAGCCTTGGTCAAGGAGTTTTAGGAATGAACCGTAAATGGAAAGAAATTAATAAAACCTTCATTTTTCTTATTCTAAAAGAGAATGATGTTGAAGCTATTGATGACTTCAGACCTATTAGTTTGCTGAATACGCCTATGAAAATTCTTGCCAAGATTCTTACAAACAAGTTGCTGAAAGTGACAGACAAAATTATTCCTCCTTGTCAAGAAGCCTATTTGAAAGGTCATTCTCTTAGTGATGGTTTCATTACTGCTCAGGAATTGATTGATTAGTATACTCAGTGGAAAAAATCCAACCTGATCCTAAAGGTAGATTTTAGTAAAGCTTTTGATTGTATCAACTAGAATTTCCTAACCAATGCCTTAGCTGCCATTGATTTTCTGTTAAAGTGGATTCAATGTATTGAAAACATTATACATTCGACTAAAGGAGCTCCTCTTATTAATGGAAATGCTAGCAATTTTTTCATTATGATAAAGGGGTTTGTCAAGGGGACCCTCTATCTCCTTTGCTTTTCAACCTTGGGGCAAATGTTCTCACTTTCACGAGTGAAAAAGTCCAAGTAGAAGGGCCGGTTCAAAGGGTGGACACCAACAGCAGTCATTCATTGATAGTTCTGATTTTACAATACGCCAATGACACCCTTTTCTCTTAGAAAAATTTGAATTTCCTAAGGTTCATTCTAAGGGTATTTGAGATGATATCTGAGCTAAAGATTAATTTTCGATAAGTTTTCTGTGGGGTGAATGTTGGGATAGTTACATTGAGGAATCATGCTGCCTTGCTTGGGTCAAGCTGGGTTCAACTCCAGGTACCTATCTTGGCCGTCCACTATCTTCTAAGAAGCGTAAGAAGACTGATTGGCACAAACTAATAGATGTAACTTGCAGTAGACTTGAGGTACAGCAACCAAAGCCACTGAGCATTGGAAGAATAATTACTCTTAAGATTAATCCTGGTCCTCAGTCTCTAGAAAGACTTTAGAAGATAGCTTTGGTGTTGTAGTAGCCCTGCTGAGGTCAACAAAATCCACTTGATTAATTGGGGACTGTATTTAGCCCACTTTGGCAGAGTGGGCTTGGCATTGGATCCCTTCAAATTTTTCATCAAGCTCTGCTGGAGAACTGAAATGAATTCTGGTTCATTGTGGTTATCCATCCTCAAAAGCAAGTATGGGAATGTAAGATCTTTCCCCTATAATTGTTCTCATTTTTGGTCAACCTTGTTGGGCCTTAGGCATCTTTTCTACAAAAATGTCTCTTTCAAACTGGGCTCGGGAGACAGAGTTGCTTTCTAGACTGATCACTGGCTTGGGCCTGCAGATTTAAAAGAGTGTTTTCCATCTGTTTTTTCACTCTCTGAATAAGGAAGGATGCATTAAATGGATGGAGGCTAATACTGACCACTCCAATTGGGTGTGGGACTTGCAACTACGTAGAAAGGATGAAAAATTTCTGCAAGTTTGTCATCTCATGGAAACTCAAGGGAAAGTACCTAGTCCATGTAGTGGTAATGACATTCTGCTGTGAAAACCTAATGGTAAGGATATCCGTACTGTGAGAGTTGTTACTTGGGCTAGAGGGCCTTTCATGGGACTACTTGGGAATACTTCAACATTGTATGGAAGGTCTGTTCGCCATTGAAAGTAAGAGCTTTCATGTGGGCTGTGGCTTATGTGCTGCAAAAACCTAATCACCAAGAAGTACAGTAGCAGATGGCAGCCTCAATCAGATACATTTTGCAGCTTTTGCAAATCAGATGAAGAGTGTGTGAAGAATCTTTTCTTCATCCATTTGGAAAGCAATGTGGTGTGGTCTCCCTCAACCCATGGTCATCCGGAGCAGACAGATTTTTTCTAGCAAGCAAAACTTTCAACAGGATCTGTCCAAGCTAGTGAAGGGAAAGAAAACAGGCCAAGGAAAAGCTGATTCTGCTCATTCACACCATTTGTTGGGAAACCTGGAAGCACTGGACTATCTTTAATTCAGTAACATATGACCAAAGGGAGATTGTTGGATTTGCTAAATCTTATTGGAATTCTTGGATGTGCCTCTATCAGACTTTTTCCTTCTTTTGGTTGACCTCCTTTTCTTCTTCATTAACTTTCTGTATGTATCTTATTATATCTTTAATGAAATCCACCCTCTAATTTTTGAAAAAAAACTATTATACCTACGGAATGAGAGCAAGCTCTATAATTCTACATCACATCTGTGGGAGAATTGTGGGCATTACGGCTCCATTAGTGTATTCCTTATTTGAACATGTGTAACACTGGCTGGTTCATGTTCCTCATTATGAGCATTGACTCTGACAATGAAACTTTTCAGAAAGGCAGAGGATGGGGAAGTGGTCACTGAAAGCAAGGTATGAGTTGGTAACAGAGATGGAGACAAGGCTAGCTTAGGAAAGGTCACAACTCATGGCATAATTAGTGGGGAAGTCATGTACTTAGATAATCCTTATTAATAACAAGATTCATCCTATTCTCTTTCAAAAAAATAGTAGGGAACCCATTGACCTAATGACTTCAAAAATGGAAATAACAGCTCACCCAAACAATCAAGATAAATAACCAGATAAGAAAATAGCAAAAATATGGGTTTGGATTGAAGAAACCATTATTCTCCAAGTTTTGGGTCACCCAACCCCTTCCATTATGGAAGTTACTAGGAGACAGAAAAAAGAGACTAATAAATGGCATTTCAAATTAGGATAGCCTGACAGGGCCCATCTTACTGAACCAGCTTGCCCTCAAACACCATTTCTACAGATCCCTTGAACGAAGTCTAGCCTACCATTCAAGACTAGATGAAAGATGGCCATACTCGGTCATTCTCACATGTAACCCACATTGATGAGCTACATCTAATTCTTACCCTGTGGCTGTCCTTCACCACCAGGTTGCCTCCATGAGAAATCCCAGAATCTGTCAACTGCTCTAGAGAAAACTGCACTAGTCCCCCTACCAAGCAAAATAAGGAGAATACTATTCACTTAATAATAAGGGTAATTGCAAGGAGTGGGCAGAGTCACCTACAACAGGGAAAATAGGCTTGAGGAAATGGAAATGGATGAGTCATGGAGACAAAGATGGAACTATACAGCCGTCCTAATCCTTCATGTCACCTCAAGCTTTCAAATGACATGGTTGCAAATCATACTGCTTTGGTGTAGTGCACATTGATGGCTAGATGAAAAACTACATGTAGAGACAATCTGAGATTGTAGAGGAAGAAATGACTTAAAATGCAAAGGCAAAGGAAATTGACACTACTTCATGTGGAAGAAAATCAACCCCCTCATGAAGATTCTCTCATGGAATGTTCAGGATGTATGATCAGGCCAAGAAGTACATAGGTGACCTGGTACAGACACATGGGATTTCTGTAATGGTACAACAAGAAACTGGGCTAAAAGTTGCCATGAATAAGGGCCTCTGATGCTTGGGGAAATGTTAGATGAATGCTTGACAAAAGAGGCTCATGATGCATCTGGAGGTCCGTTGGTGGCATGGAACAGTAAATGGTTGGATGTAGCTTCTTCAAACTATGGGAAAAAGTCCTCTTATGATCCTGCTTTGGTTTTGTACTTCCAATTGACCGTCTTGGCTAATTTCTTCCATTTCAGTATCTTTTTTCATGGATGAACTTATTATTAAGTAATGGAATTCACCCTATTCCCATTCAAAATATATATATATATTTAACTGGTATATTAAAACAAGTCCTCACCTGTATGATATTCATATCAGCTAAAAAAGGTACGAGGTTCAAGAATTCCAATATGTGTTCATCAACTGAGAACTACTCCCACACTTTCAATGAGATCTATGATGAGTGATGAAGCTTTTCATAATATTCAGAATCCTTAAAACACAGTGTACAGTTGTTTATTATTATTATGTCTAGAATACCTTCTATTCAACAATTGAATCATATTCAGAAACTTTCTTGTTCAAAAAAGGATGCAAAAAGAATCTTGCCTGATCAAAATCCACAAGACGGAGCCTGCCTACTCCAGATCTCAGAAGCATCGAAGCAGCATGACTTCCAACTCCCCCAAGGCCAACGACTACAACAAATGATTCACTTACTTTATGTTGTGATTCCATGCCAAAAAATTGAATATTCCTACAATAAATTTCATAATAAATTAGATGATTAAGTACAAAAAATTTGATGATAGAAATGCATTAAACATTGCCAATTGTGTGATCAGGTCATTCAAGCCATCATGACTAACAAGATGGTAAGCATTTCTTTTGCATAATCTTCTCACATTTTTAAGGAAAGCATTGAATGGAAAAGTCACTCCACTGGAAACTGAAGGTCATCGGTTTGAAACTTTGAAACCTTCTCATTTATAAAGGTAAGTCTACATTCAATTGGACCCTCTGTAGGCCCCACCTTGATGGGAACCTCATGCATTAGGTTCGTACTTTTTGATTTTCTCACAATCTAAGAGAATAACATGTTTATCTTAAGTGGACTAGGACTAGCATTTACATATTTTGTACCTTATGATGTCAACCCTGACATCCAAAAGATGTTGGAATACTTCATTCTAAGAAAAGATCACATCATTCTTAAGCAACCCTTACATTCAACAAGCTAGTGTGAGACCTAACACCTCTAGTCTAGCATGCATAGTGTTAGGCTATTAGTTATATGGGTTAATAGGTTATTGGATATCCATTTAATCCAAACCTTAATATATATTATCGAAATTCCATTTCAAAATCAATTGGCAATAAGTGGAAGGGTTCATTATTATATAAGTTCAAATTCAATCTCTATTTTAACCAATATAAAATTATTCCATTACTCTCTCTCACTTGTGATTTTTTTTGTGTTTACAAGTGTCTATGGGTGCATATGTATAAAACTATTCTAAAATCATATTGAAATTTCTTCTCAAAATCAATCTGTTATGTGTGGTAACCAAAGAAACACAGCGGAAATCAAATGGAATGAGCAATGAGAAAGGAAAAGTAGGAGAAGAAGATCGTCAAACACACACAAAGAAAAACACACGGATTTTATGTGGTTCACCCCAACAATGGGCTAGTCCACGGATGGAGAGGGAGGGAGCTTCTTTCGTGAAGACTAGAGTTACAAATCTCTCAACACATCACTTTGGAAAACTCTAGTCAAGCTTATATAGTACTTGGGTATTCCATGAAAGTACAAAAACTAAAATACCCCTTATAATAGTTACATTATAAGTATCATTCAAGACACAATATAACAATCTTCACCTTGTCTTGAATTCTAGCTCCACCTTGACCAAACCTCTCCATCAGGACCCACAAGGGGTCAGCTGCAACCATACACGTTGAGCAAGTCCAAGCAATGCTTGAATTTACTCTCAATCACGCCCTTTGTGAACATGTCCGTTGAATTGTGCTTAGTGCTGATCTTCAAAATCTTTATTCTGTCTTCACTTCTGAGAAAGTGGTACCTGACATCAATGTGTTTCGTGCGATCATGAAACATATTGTCCTTTGTTAAACAAATGGCACTGAGACTATCACAGAAAATATCAACTTTGTTAATCTGCACTCCAAAGTCTTCAAGTAGCTCTTTCAACCAAATTCATTCATTTGTGGCCTCAGTCATTGTCATGTATTCCGCCTTAGTAGTAGAAAGTGAAATAGTAAGTTGAAGTGTTGACTTCCAACTAACAACTGAGTCTGCCACAGTAAAAACATAACTTATGAAGGATCTCATCTGATCAACATCATCTGCATAATCGGAATTAGAAAATCCAACCATGCTGCAGCTCTACTTGACGCCATATATCAGCCCTACATCAAGTGTTCCTTTCAAGTATCTGAAAATTCTCTTCACGGCTTGTCAATGCTCTTTGTCAAGATTTGACATGTACCTCCTGACAACACTAAGAGGATAAGCTAAGTCAAGACGGATACATACAATGATATACATCAAACTGCCAACGGCCTGTGAATAAGGGACATGCTCCATATGCTCCTTCTCTGTTTGAGACTGTGGAGACATAGCTGATGACAAACGAAGATTCCTGTCAAAAGGCGTCTCAATGGCTTTACATGAAGTCATACCAAACCTGCTAAGAATCTTCTCTATGTAGCTACGCTAAAGGAGAAAGAGTCTTCCTGCTTTCCTGTCTCTTTGTATTTCCATCCCAAGTATCTTGTCAGCTGGGCCAAGATCTTTCATTTCAAATTAAGATTTCAAGACATTTTTCAAATCTTGTATCACCTTGATATCTTTGGCTGCAATCAAGATATCATCCACATACAAGAGCAAATATACATGTATGTCATTTTCTAATTGTTTAATATACACACATGAATCATAACAGCTACGAGCAAAGCCAACTTTAGTGATAAAAGTGTCAAACATTTTATACCACTGTCTGGAAGATTACTTAAGTCCATACAAGGACTTCTTCAGCTTGCAAACCAAGTCTGATTTCTCCTTGGTAACAAAACTTGTTGGTTGTTCCATCCAAATTTCTTCTTCTAAGTCACCATGCAAAAAGGTTGTTTTCACATCAAGTTACTCTAACTCCAAGTTCCTTGCAGCCACAATTGCTAGGAGCACTCTAATAGACGTATGTCTAACTACTGGTGCAAAAACATCATTGTAATCAATACCTTTCTACTATGAGTAGCCATTAGCTACCAGTCTCGCCTTGAACTGCATGTCTTGACTGCCTTGTGTTCCTATCTTTTTTTTGAACACCCACTTACAACCAACAATATTCTTAGCTCTAGGACGCTTCACCAAATCCCATATATGATTCTTGTGAAGGGATTGAAGCTCCTCCTGCACGGCAACAGTCCAATTTGCAGCATCTGGGCCTCTAATGGCAGCATCATAAGTGGGTGGGTCAACTTATTCTTCCACCTCACTCGTTACCTACAATGCAAAAGCAATCAAGTTGCTATACCCGTACTTGATCGGAGGCTGGGCGGCTCTTCTAGGACGGTCCCTAACTATGCACCTGGATGGAATTTCTTCCATATCATTCACACTGCTGCCATCAACTTCATCTGGCGAGTCCAAATCAGGAGTCACCTGTTCAGAACTAGTAGACTGCAGCAAAGAAAACTCCACCTGCTCGGGAGTATTGGGCTGATTTATAACGGTTGGCTTCTCTCCATTTTGCATCAACGAAGTCTCATCAAATGTGACATCACGACTGTGTATCACCTTGACTGACTCTATATCATAGATTCTGTAGCCTTTTACTCCCATGCCATATCCCACAAAGATGTCATTCTTGGCACGTGGTTCTAACTTACCATTGTTGACATGGTAATATGCAAAACATCCAAATATCTTCAACTTGAAGTAATTTACTGTCCTGTTCATCCATCCCTCATATGGTATCTTATCTTTTATACCACTGGAGGGTAATTTGTTGACAAGATAAGAAGCTGTGTTGACAGCTTCAACCTAAAACTTTTGTCCAAGCCAGTATAAGAAAGCATACACCTATCTTTCTCCAACAGCGTGCGGTTGAGGCATTCTGCAACTCCATTCTGCTGTGGAGTACCTCTAACAATGTGGTGCCTTGTGATACCTGTCTTCTTGCAAAAATTGTCAAAATTATAATAACAGAATTCCAATCCGTTGTCAGTTCTTAGGTATTTCACTTTCCTGCTAACTTGGTTCTCAACTTGAGTCTTCCATTGCTTAAAGCTCTTGAAAACCTCACTTTTATGCTTCAAAATGAAAACTCATGTTATATGTGAATAATCATCCACAATAGAAAGGAAATACTTAGAACCTGCAAGGGAGGGTTGTTGGGAAGGTCCCCAACAATCTGCATGGACATAGTCTAATGTCCCTTGAGTGGTATGCTCTCCTTTGCTGAAGGAGACTCTCTTCTGCTTTCCATAAATGCAATGCCTACACAAATCTGTATCAATGTATCTATGTCCATCCAATCTGCCCAAACTGCTGAGTTTCTACATTCCTCTCTACCCCAAATGTCCAAGTCTGGAATGCCAAATGACAGACGTAGATTGTTGATTTGCAGCAACAGCGGCAGCAACACCTACAACCGGAGAACCTTGAAGGATGCATTAAACTAGCTTGCCTCCTCCACCTGTATACTTGAAACCCTTGGAATCAAGTGTCATCAAAGAAATCAAGTTCTTTCCCAACTTGGGAACATGTCATACATCTTCTAGAGTTCTCACAATACCATCATGTATCTTGAAATGGATTGTACCAACACCTGCTCTAGTGCAAACATCATCATTGGCCAGTGTTACCTATCCACCATCAACCTGCTCATATGTGTGAAAAAGCTCTTTGTTTAGAGTCATATGATGAGATGCACCAAAGTCTAATATCCAACTATGATCTGAATATGCACTGCAAGAAACTAAGTAAAAAATCACCTTCTGATGCTAAATCTTCCTTTTCAGCTACGGCAACAGTTTCTTTTGATTCTAGCTTGGGACAGTTTGCTTTCCAATGTCCATTTTTCTTGCAGTAATTGCAAGTATCTCTTGAGTACTTGCTTCTGGACTTGCTTCTTCCCCTGAATTTATTGTTGCTATTGTTTCTCTGTTGTCGTCCTCTAGACTCACCATGGTGAGCAGATAGGCCTGAAGCACTTGTGTCATTGCTCTCATGCATGACCATATGCCTCAACTCCCTGGAGTGAAGGCTAGACATCACTTCCTTTAATGTGATTGTATCCCTGCAAACCACAAAATACTACACAAAATTCTTAAAAGACAAAGGGAGTGAAACAAGTAAAATAAAACTATGGATTCATCAGCCACTTCAATAATAATCTCATCCGACAGACATAACAGTATGGTAAAATGAGCTTTTTCTTCCTTTTGCTCATACTCTGTAGATTTTTCATCCATACTTGACCCCTTATTTAAAAGAGCTCAAATGCCCTATTATTTGAGCAGAGCTTTCATTTTAATCTGCCACAGACTGAAGCTATTTTTCTCATTGAACTTATCAACTTTCATTACTGGCATTGACATTATATTCAAAAATATAAAATGCACCACAACAGCAACTCTAATCAAACAAATTGCAATTTCAAAAATATGTACTGGAAATTTCATTACTGGCAATTTCATTACTGGCATTGACATTATACTGACAGTCTCAACAAAAAATATGTAGCAATCACAGTCACAAAAAAAATCTCAATCAAAGTCTCAAAGCACCAATTGCCAAGGTCAAGGAACTCCACCTCAAACGAATCAAATCACTCGATTTGAACCTAAAAAAAATGAGCCCAAATCACCCGATTGGAAAGACTGACCTGGCCTAGACTGGATGCGTGAAAATGAGCCCAAATCACCCGATTGGAAGGACTGACCTGGCCTGGAAGAGACGCGGACGCACGTTGGTGCAGCTGGTCAGGGCGCGCAAAGACTGACCTGGCCTGAACACGTGCAGACGCACGCTGGTGCACGCTGGTCAAGGCGCGTGCAGACGCGCACTGGCCTGGACGCATGCGGGGATTGCTTGTGCAGATGAGACATCCACGTGGGTGTGGTCTGATTTCGTCGTGTCTGCACGCGGAAGAGACTGCTTGTGCACGGAGCTGCGCATGGAAGGGCTGCGCGCCAGAGAGCTATGCGCGGACGATTGCGCGCAGACAGATCTATACGTCGGATGTCTACGTGCGGGTGGATCCGAGCGTGGATGGCTGCATGCAGGTGAATCCGAGCGTGGATGGCTTCGTGCGGGCGAATCCGAGCGTGGATGGCTGCGCACGAGCGATTCCAGGGTGCTTGCGGCTACTTCGTGGATACGTTCACTCCAAAAACGAACCCTAACTCAAGGCCACTTCCTCCAACCAAGCTTTGATACCACTTGTTATGCGTGGTAACCAAAGAAACACAAAGGAAATCGAATGGAGGAGTGAGCGATGAGAAAGGAAAGGTGGGAGAAGAAGATCGCCAAGCACACACAAAGAGGAACACACGGATTTTACGTGGTTCACCCCAACAAGGGGCTAGTCCACGGATGGAGAGGGAGGGAGCTTCTTTCATGGAGGCTAGGGTTACAAATCTCTCAACACATCACTTTGGAAAACTCTAGCCAAGCTTATATAGTGCTTGGGTATTCCATGAGGGTACAAAGACCAAAATGCCTCTTATACTAATTACATTATAAGTATCATTCAAGACACAATACAACACAATCAACAATAAGTGAAAAGTCTCATTATCATGAACACCTATATTCAATTCTTATTTTAGCTAATGTGAGACTATTCCAACATATACATACATACATATATATAATGTAATATCATAATGGAAAAAGATAGCCATTTTTCCTCCATGTTTTCATGGTACCAAAGTCCAAGATAGAAGAGTTTCCAAACCCTAGTCACCACCAATGCTGGTGCCACCACCACAACCAACTAGTCACACCACCACCGCATACCTCATTTCGATTCCTCTCCTCCTCTCTCCACTGTTAGCCAATTGCGCCCACCATCCGCCACACCTAACACCCTTAGTTTCATCACACCTACCAACATCACAGCCACCACCATCCTCTTCCCACCAACAGCATCATCAAGCTTTTTCTCACCACATGGAGTCGTTGACAGCTCTTCTCCATCCTTCTCCACCTCTTCCAACTCCTATAATCATAGGGGACAGGAGCAGGAAGGGCACCAGCGGCCATTGACAGCCTCTCTTGAAGCTCCCAACCTGACCTACAACGCCTCACAGGGGTTGTTCCCTCTTTTGCAGCCTGGTTGCCCCACTTCCTGCAGCTAGCCACCCCAGCTGGTGGTATCTTCAATTGAGCATCCCATGAATAGGGTTGTGTAACATCTAGATGAAACACAAATGCAAATTCAGAATTCAAATTGTAGGATAGTCTCACATTAGAACAATGTGGAGTGTCTTAGGCTTTATAATATAGTTGACCTTCCTTCTACTAGTCAACTGCCCTTGTAAGAAAATCAGATATGGTATCAGAGCATTAGGACCTCACAAGTGTCCGTAAGTTTCTTGTTGATGCTGAAACTCATCTTGACAACAAAAGAGGGCACGTGTTAACTTGAAATCACTCTAAGTGAAGGGGAATGTTGGATAGTCTCACATTGTTTAGTGTAGGCCTTATAACATAATTGGCCCACTTTATACTAGCCAGCTGGTTTTGTGAAAAGATCTGGCATAAATAAAATATGACAAGAATTCATGATATGAAAAGTTCTAAATATATATAGAACATATCTCAAGGTCTGAAGACCAGGAATTTATGCTAGCCTATGGATTCTGCAAGAATGGATTTGATCCACGTTGCAGTGTTAGTGTACAGTAAATAAGATGCTTGTTTTTCTTTCCATAAAGGGTGTAATGGAGAGATCCTCGATAACCATTATAATTCAACCTAGCAGTCTGTTAGGGTTACTCTGGTGTGAAGACTGTTTCAATCTTCATGAGTGTATGTGTCCTTATTGGGCCTATTGGGCCTAATAACCTTTGGGGCAATTTGTGCCCTAATGATGCACTATAAATAAGTGCTGTAACCTTATAACTGTGTGAGAAAACTAGTGAAACCACCAGAAGACGCCCGTGGAGTAGGCTTCGCCTGAACCACGTAAAACCTTGTGTTGTGCTTGATTCTCCTTCTCTTCTGCCTCCTTCCCTAAAAACGAATCCCGCCTTTCTTTTGATTTAATCCCATCAAATTGGTATCAGAGGTAGGTTTTAAGAAAAAGGGGGATTAGGTCTGTTTTTAGGGTTTGTGAACAGTAAACCGTCGTTCGTGCGGGTGGTGCGGAGGCGAGCCAAGTCCTGTCTCAGTGTCGCGTCTTTGAGGAGAGGTCACCCGACGTCGTGCGCAAGGAGGGCGACGCAAAGAAGCCATCCGACGCCACATCCAGAGCCGTCCGACGCAGATCTAGAGCCGTCCGACGTCGCAGATCCAGGGCGGTCTGACCCTGCCATAGCTGTCCGACACGAGGAGAGCCGTCCGACGCCACATCCAGAGCCGTCCGACACAGATCCAGAGCCGTCCGACGCAAGGAAACCGTCCAACGCCACATCCAGAGCTGTCCGACGTAGATCCAGAGCCATCCGACGCAAGGAAACCGTCCAACGCCGCAGATCTAGGGCGATCTGACGCCGCCAAAGCTATCCAACGCGAGGAGAGCCGTCCAACGCCGCATCCAGAGCCGTCCAACGCAGATCCAGAGCTGTCCGACGCAAACCCAAAGCCGTCCAACGCAAGGAAAGCCGTCCGACGCAAGGAAAGCTGTCTGACGCAAGGAAAGCCGTTCGACGCAAGGAGAGCCGTCTGACGACGCAGATCTAGGGCCGTCCGACGCAAGGGAAACCGTCCAACGATGCAGATCCAAGGTCGTCTGACGCTGCCAGGGCCGTCCGACGCCACATCCAGTGTCGTCCAACGCAGAGGAAGCCGTCCACGTCAGAAAAGTTGTCCTACGTTACGAGGCAGAGCCAAGAGGCGGAACTGCAGGGGAACACGAGTTCCAGGAGAGCTAGTCGGGTTCCTTTTCAGTGGGGTGCTGTTTTTTCATCAGGAAAACCTAGGTGTCTTTTTTCAGTGAGAAGTGATACACTAGTGTCACTGAAGAGGAAAAATGACAGACGACGGAAAGCTCAAAATTAAGAAGTTTGACGGTAATGATTTTGGGTACTGGAAAATGCAGATAGAGTACTACCTCTATCAAAGGAAGTTGCATGAGCCTCTGTTAGGAGAAAAACCTACAAAAATGGAACAAAAGACATGGGATTTGTTGGATAGACAGGCTTTGGGTGTGGTCAGATTGTCATTGGCCAGAAATGTTGCTTTCAACATTGCCAAAGAAAAAACCACGGCAGATTTGATGAAAGCTCTTTCAGATATGTACGAGAAGCTGTCTACTTCAAATAAAATGTATCTGATGAGGAGGTTATTCAATCTGAAAATGTCAGAAGGTGGTTGCATGACAGATCACATCAATGAATTCAATGTCATCATATCTCAACTAAGTTCAGTTGAGATTAATTTTGATGATAAAGTCAAAGTCCTAATTTTACTATCTTCTTTACCAGAAAGTTGGTCTGCAGTGGTAACTGGTGTTAGCAGTTCTCTAGGACATGAGAAACTAAAGCTAACAGATATCAGATACCTGATTTTGAGTGAGGACATTCGGAAAAGGAACAACTCACAAGCAAGTACTTCAGAAGCAGCCTTAAGTGTAGAATGCAAAGGAAGAAGTCAACAGAGAAATGATGGCAGAAACTACTCAAAGTCCAGAGGGAAAAGCAAGGGCAGGAAGAACATTACCTGCTGGAACTGTAATCAGAAAGGACACTACAAGAATCAATACAAGGCACTAAGAAGGGCACAGAGCAATGATGGGGGGGGGGGCAGCAAATTCAGTATGTGAAGAAATTGCAGATGTTCTAACTTGTACTACTGACAGTTCAGTTGAATCTTAGATTCTAGATTCAAGCGCTTCATATCATTCCACCAATGTCAAAGGACTGCTGAGAAACTACAGACTCATAGAAAAAAGGAAACTCTACCTGACAAACAACAGTGAGCTAGATATTGTGAGAATTGATGATACTTACGTCAAAACCCACAATAGTGGCATATGGAAGTTAGAGAATGTCAAACATGTCCCTGGTCTGGCAAAGAATCTGATCTCTATGAGTCAGTTAGATGATGCAGGTATGTTTATCTCACATGGAGGTGGAAAGTGGAAGATTTCCAAAGGAGCCATGGTAATTGCTAGAGGTAACAAAGTTGGCACCTTATATGTTATCCCTAGTGATGAATACTTGGCTAGTGTTGCTGATTCAATGGGAGCAACAACATTATGGCACAGAAGATTGGGCCATATGAGCAAGAAATAGATGGAAATTATGGCAACAAAGGGAAAAATTTCAAGGGATGAAATCTGTGGAGTTTGAATTCTGTGAAGAATGTGTACTTAGAAAGTAAAAGAAAGTGAGCTTCTCAAGGAACTACAAGTTGCCAAAGACTCAGAGGCTGGAATTGGTACATACAAATGTGTGGGGACCAGCACCTATCAAATCCCTAGGAGGCTCAAGATATTATGTTACCTTCATTGATGACTGCACCAGAAAGGTATGGGTTTATTTCATCAAAAATAAGTCTGATGTATTTTCAGTATTTAAGAAATGGAAAACTGAAGTTGAGAATCAGACTGATTTGAAGGTAAAATGTTTGAAGTCAGATAATGGTGGAGAATACATCAGTCATGACTTTAAAATGTTCTATGAAAAACATGAAATCAGGTTAATCAGGACCGTTCCTAAGCATCCTCAGTAAAATGGAGTTGCAGAAAGGATGAATAGAACTCTGAATGAAAAAGCTAGGAGCATGAGGTTGCATGCTGGTTTTCCCAAAGAGTTTTGGGCAGATGCTGTTAGCACGGCTGCTTACCTGATTAATAGAGGACCCTCAGTTCCTCTTGATTTGAAGATTCCAGAAGAAGTATGGTCTGGAAAGAAAATAAACATTCACCATTTGAGAGTGTTTGGATGTGAAAGTTATGTTCACATCAGTAATAGTGCTAGAGACAAGTTAGATCCAAAGGCCAGAAAATGCTACTTCATAGGTTATGGAGGAGCAAAGCTTGGTTATCGTTTTTGGGATAACCAAAACAGAAGGATCTTGAGAGAGAAGGATGTAACATTCCATGAACAAGTGTTGTATAAACACAAAGTAGAAGCTGGTCAGGACACTACAAAAGATCAATCTTGTACCAGTTGTGAGATTGAACTAGAGGAAGCTCCAACCAATGAAAGTGTTGATTAGGAGACAGGTACCATTGAAGATGTCATTCCTGAAGAACATCCAGGAGAAGAGGTGGTCCCAACACAGACATTAAGGAGGTCAAGTAAGGTCTCAAGACCTCCTGAAAGGTTCAATCAAGCATTTAACTATTTACTACTGACTAAACATGAAGAGTCTAGACAGTTTGAAGAAGCAATTCAGGCTAATGATTCTAGCAAGTGGGAGTTTGCAATGCAAGAGGAGATGAATTCTCTTGAGAAGAATGGTACTTGGATCCTAACCAAGCTACCTAAGGACAAGAAAGTCCTTCAAAATAAATGGGTGTACAGAATCAAGGAAAATGCAGATGAAACCAAAAGATACAAGGCTAGACTGGTTGTCAAAGGCTTTCAGCAGAAAGAAGGAATTGATTACACTGAGATATTCTCTCCTGTAATCAAAATGACAACTATTAGAATTATTCTCAGTCTGGTAGTCTCTCACAGTCTACATCTAGAGCAGATAGATGTGAGAACAGCTTTTCTGCATAGTGATCTTGATGAGAAACTGTACATGGTACAGCCACAGGGTTTCAGTGTCCCTGGGAAGGAAGAACTTGTCTACAGACTTCAGAAAAATCTTTATAGCTTAAAGTAGGCACCTAGACAGTGGTACAGGAGGTTTGACAGCTACATCTGTACTATTGGTTTCAGTAGATGTGAGATAGACTCATGTTGCTACTGGAAACAATTCAGTGACTCCGTGATCTTTCTACTATTGTACGTTGATGATATGTTGATAGCTTGTAGTAACATCAACAGAATTAATGAATTGAAGTAACAGATATCAAAAGAATTTGATATGAAGGATTTGGATTCAGCCAACCAAATCTTTGGAATGAGAATCAAGAGAGATTTGAATGAAGGTACCTTGGTATTGTCTCAGAAAAAGTACATTGAGAAGATGTTGGAGAGATTCGGCCACACCAATGCTAGAGCAGTAGAGACACCCTTAAGAGCTCACCTAAGGTTGACCAAGAATCAGATGCCTAACGATCACACTGAAAAGAATTACATGTCTGAAGTCCCATATACTTCTGCAGTAGGTAGCTTGATGTATACTGCAACAAGCACTAGACCCGACATCGCTCATGCTGTTGGAGTGGTGAGCAGGTTTATGTCCAATCTAGGAAAGGAGCATTGGAAAGCAGTAAAGTGGATTCTACGCTATTTGAAAGGTTCTAGTAACGTTGGATTGTACTTCAAGAAAGGTAATTTAGACTTGCAAGGCTTCTGTGACGCTGATCTTGCTAGAGATTCAGACTAGAGCAAGAGTACTTCAGGTTATGTGTTCACCTTGAATGGTACAGCTATAAGTTGGAGGTCTAAGTTGCAAGGATGTGTTACCATTTCAACAATGGAGGCTGAACTGATAGCTATAACAGAAGCAGCAAAGGAGCAGATTTAGCTCAAGAGCTTTCTTGAAGAATTAAAGATAAAAGCTAGTGGGAGTATTCTAAACAGTGATAGTCAGAGTGCTCTTTACTCAGCAAGAAATCCAAACTACAAGAGTAGAACCAAGTATTTCAGAATTAAGTATCATTTCATCAAAGAACTGATTGAAAAGGGAAATCTGACACTTCAAAAAATAGCAGAAAGCATGAATCCAGCAGACATGTTCACGAAGACTATCAGCATTCAAAAACTAAGGCTATGCATGGCCTTAGTCGGCCTCCAAGTTACTTGACAATAGAGGAGTGGCGTGGTGGCAAGTTTACAAGGTTGATGAGCGAGCATACGTCAATAACAGTCTTCAAGTGGGAGATTGTTAAGATTACTCTGGTGTGGAGACTATTTCAGTCTTCACGAGTGTATGTGTCCTTATTAGGCCTATTGGGCCTAATAGCCTTTGGGACAATTTGTGCCCTAATGATGCACTATAAATAAGTGTTGTAACCTTGTAACTGTGTGTGAGAAAACTAGTGAAACCACCAGAAGACGCCTATGGAGTAAGTTTCGGCTGAACCACGTAAAACCTTGTGTTGTACTTCATTCTCCTTCTTTTCTGCCTCCTTCCCTAGTATCGAATCCCGCCTTTCTTTTGATTTAATCCCATCACAGTCCACATTCTAGCAAACATGTTGTCCAATGCAATGAAGGACATATGGTTCAAGGAACAAACACTGGAGACTTCAATGTCCCCCTTGCCATTTTGCAATACACAACAATAAATTAGTATTCTGGAAGAGATTGCTTCAACAAACATAAAACCTGAGGTTGGTGTTAATATGCTTCAAAATTGTCTCAGGCTTGAAGATAAACTACCATAAGAGTTTTATTGTGGCAATCAATATTTTGAAGGAGCCAGTTAGAAGGATTTTGAGCATCCTGCATTGCAATATAGGATGCTTAACATTTGAATATATTGGACTCTCAATGATCTATGAAAAAGCCCAGAAGAGACAAACGATGATTCCAGGTTGTTAAAGTGGATGGAAAGCTTGCTGGCTGGAAATCTAAATTTTCGAGCATAGGTCACATGATTCATCTTAGATCCATTCTAGGAAACATGCCACTTTTCCATATCTATCTTGAAAGTTAAATTACCCAAATGAGTGTTGCTGAAACTGGTAATGCAGGTCCAAGAAATGATAGTGAAGAGGGTCTAATGATACTGATCAACTCTTCAAGTGGTGGGAGGTGTGTAAACTTTTGAAGTCCTGTGAACTAGGCATTTGACACAAAGTCCTGGTCTGTTAACAGTGGCACTGGAACACCATTGGGAATGCAATGTGGGTCTCCATGGTCAACAACAGATACAGACAACCAAAGAGGGAAGGTAAAAGCCACTGGATGTTGCTTGCGCATTTGGCTTTTGTCAAAAGAAATTATAGTTGGTGGATTTTATCTATCATTTGACTCCAAAACATTGTGCATGAGTGCAGCAAAGGAAGAATTTTCATTTCAAATTCTAACGTTATGGGTAGGAAAGAAAGAGAAGAATTTTTAGACTTGTGAGTTGTGATGGAAAGAAAAGAATTTTGTTTTTTAATGGAAAATGTGCATAAAAAAGTATCTAGCAGCACCTTTTTTCCCAAATTGAAATATATTTCTTTTTCGTTTTGAAGTTCACAAACACAGCCTAGAAAGATGAATTTATGCTTGTGAACTAATCATTGCTACCTTGTTAGTTGTTCAGACACAATTTCATCCTTTAAAATATTTGAATCATCTAATCGGGTGACTATGGAGTTGTTTCCTCGTAAACTTCGTTGACCTGCCAAAAAGAAACAAGCTAGACGTAAAACAATTTTCTGAAGTAATTCCGACCAAAATCTATATAATTATCAATATATATTTTATGTGCATGACAATATAATTTATGTTGCATATGGTTTAGATTCCATCATCTAGATTTTGACAATAATTGTTTTGTAGACAAAATAAGATTCAATTATCAATTTATCTATAAAAGTTGTTATATCTTCTACCATGCAATTTTGCAAAAAGCCAAATGTGAGAGTACATAAGCTTGACCAGAAGCTAGATTCTATAAAGAACTCATAAGCTAGAAACTAAATCAAATACAACTTTAGATATTTACATGTTTGAACAAAAAGTTCAAGTATCAGCAAAAACCTAAAAGATTCAGACTTTAAAATTGAAAATTACATGCCGTCAGAGATGTCCAGAAATAGGAAACTTTACTGACCAAACACATATACACTTTACAGAAACTGAATTCAGAGGTTACTTCTCAGCATTTCATATTTAGAGATATAATGAAAACCAACTTTAACAGTAGATATGGCTGGATAAAGTAAACAAATATGTGATAATAAAACAAATCATGAATTAACATGATATTCAAAAAAAAGAAAATATGAATTAACCAATAGAATGCATTATGTTTCTATAGCTTAAAAATAGAAAGCAATATAGTTTTCCCATTAACGTAAAATACTACCATTTATACTGTAGTTGGCATTTTTTGAGTGGAATGCACTTCGAACACTGGAGTGTCTGCAAAAATGAAATGTGCAATTTAATTATTAACAAGGTCTGCAATGTGCATAATAAATAACTTAGGATTCATATGAGCAGCATCACAGACAAGTGAATGCACATATAGCACTGCCATGTGTATAATATCATTCATTTTGTAAATTTAAAATTAGATTCAGACGAAATAAATAATATTTAGCTGACTACACATATGATTAAATTTTGAATGTTAAGCTAAATTAAACTTACTTATATTTATGAAATTCAAATTTAATAGGATAAAATAATTTCTCTCCCCTATACATAAAAAAGGTGTGTCCGTGATACCCACATGAGACCATAATTATAGTGAATGTTGTTGTAATTTAAATCATTCAACCAAACACACATGTGATGAAATTTGTGTAAAAAAACAACTGTAACTAACATTAGGTGGTTACATCTTTGTGAGAGAGTTTCATGAATACTCTAGAATTTTCCTTTAAAGCAAACTGAGATGTTTCATATTTGACGTTGACAATCATGGAAATTTAGTAGTAAGCTAAATTATGTGCAAGCTATGTTGTTGGTATTGTTTTGTTTATTATGGTTAGTAAAGAAATTCAATTGGAAAGGAGAACAAGTACTGCAAGAAGTTGCAAAGAAAGAATGGGGAACGAAAATGAGAAAGGTGGTCGTTGTCTAAACAGTAAACATGGAACAACAAGAAAACTTAAAGGAGAAAATAGACAATTTCCATGTCATGTATTCAGGAAGAATGAGACCAAGCAATTTCATCCACCATATCAAGATTGTTGGGAAATCAAATAAGAGGTGTAATTAATCCTACTAATTTATAAATTGAAAGGGGCACATACTTGTCAAATGGAAGATAGTGCTGCATATTTTGGACAAAAACTTATTGTTGGTATTATTTTCATTGTACCATTCATTGTTGAATCTATAAGAATCTTTTGGAAAAAAGAAAATAAGCGGAAGTTGTTTTCATTAGGATAACATGAAGTTTCTATAAATAAAGGCTACAAAGAGTGAACACATACATGATAATCAATGCAGGACTAAATCCATGTACAACACATAGCAATACTTAGAATCCATACAAGAATTCATTTATTCATAGACTAACACTCCCTCCTAAGCTGAAGCATTTAGTTTATAATACACCCATATATAAACAATTTATATCAAACTAAAGAAGATACATAACAAATAGAAACTAACTAAAAGTAGCAACATTGATAAATATCAATGTTGTGTGAGCACAAAAAACAATCAAACCCTAGTTGACCATACTCTGCAAGTGTAAATACTAATCCATTATTAACATCATTAGACTTAGTTAATATATGAACATCTAAATATACTAAGAAGCTCACACACATTCCTACAAATACAACACAGTCATCATCAACCATCTAATAGAGGTGATAAAATAACATTGACCAAAATCAAAAATGATCTTGTAGAAGACAAACAACTCTGACGAAATAACATTACTACAACATCCAGACTCACATGAGAAAAGTGCAACTAATTTGGTTGGAAATTGATAATAGAATATAAATACTCTATTTTTTTCTTTTTTATCACTTTTTTATTTTTTATCTTTTTTGAACTTCCACCATTTTTAACACAAATTTTATGTAATAAAAAAAAAAATCATTTTTTCTTCTCTCTCCCCTCGTTTCCTTTTTCTCGCCTTTTTTTCCTTCTTTTTTCTTTCTCCCTTTTTCCTTTTTCCTTTTTTTTCTTTTTCTTTCCCCTCACTTCTCCTTTTTCCATCTATACTCATCCATCTCCCCCTTTATAACCCAATAGGTGCAAGAAGCAATGAGTCCCCAAAATTTCCTCCATACTTGCCATGAGGATCAACATAACACTTGGGGCAAGGAGGAGAGCTATAGCTATAACTGCAGTGCATAGGGCTCTAGCTCCTGCTTCTACTATAGTACCTTGTCATCTCCAGTATGGCAGAAAAACCTAACAGTGTCAACCTAGCAACTGATAGAAAGTTCATGTTTGGACTATAGCAACTGGTTGAAGAGGAGGATGTGCTTACAATGGCAAGAAAGGGGTTGGTAACATCAGATGGGACCAGATGACCCTAGTGGTAGTGGAAATAGTGAGGGAGTGACAAAGGAGGAAGGTAGGGTTTCTCTCCTTGTTTAGTCATTGGTGGCAAGACTAGTGAGTGTGGTGAAGTGGCAGGCAGTGGTGGGTGGCTAACATAAGAAAGGATGGCAATGACCTACGGTGTTGGAAAAATTGGGTGAACAATACGAGAGTGTTAGACACAACTTGGATAGGGAATGACGGTGATGGTGTTTAGGAGGGTGGTGGCCAGGATTTCCCTCGTCTCTATCAAAATCTCACACATTATTTGAACTCCTAAATTTAAGCTCAAATACCATGTTGGAACAAAAGAATGGATGGAAGTTCTTTTCATTGATATAAGAACTCTATAAATAGAGGATATAAAGAGTGGATACATACATGATAACCAAGGTGGGACTAAACTCACATATAACACATAATATTAATTGAGATCCATTGAAGAACCCATTTATTCATACACTCTAACAAAATCAATTAATTATAACATGTTGAAAAATTGGAAGTAATATTCACACATATCAAATATTAGATGTGGTACCTTTTTATAAATATTTTATCAACAATGCTTCTCAAAAAAAATTATTTTATCAACATTGGAGATGAAGTGGGGGATTTAGACATATACCATTGAAATTGACTAGGAATTACAAAAATACCATTAGCATTTTTACTGACAACAATAGAAATATCATTAAAAATGAGAAAAAGGAGGCCTACAAAAGTCATAAGAATATCTAGAAAAGGGAAAAATCAAAATAAACAAAGAATTCAAGGGAGGACCATCGATGTTTAAAAAATACATGTGTACCATTCATTCCAAACTTTTCATATGTTTATACTAATGTATTAAAATGCTAGATTAAGATGGTGAAAATTTCTCAAATTCCATTAAAATTCAATGTATTTTACCGATTTTATTCTCAATAATTGAATTTTGTTGATTGAACAACAAATCTTCTGCCTAATGAATATCGTATTCTTAAACTTACTCTTCTTCTTACTTAAACAACACGATAGGTTGATTTTTGTGAAAAAACAGGAGAGTAAGGAGTATTTACTCATATCATAACACTAGATTGGATTTAAACAATGTGATGATTTAATGGTGTAACCATGTAATGTCAATGGTATAATTGTATGAAAAATTAGGAACAACTAGGTTCACGTCATACCACTTCTGATTTCGCGATCAATTAGGAACAACTTGTATACATGTATTTTTGAAAATGCTAATAGTTTTTTTTTTTTTTTTTTTCAATCGTATAAGTGTAAATCCCCCTAAGTGGAGTGCATGGTGAGGTCGAAGCAAGACATGGTCACCTGAATATCCCGTTGGGGCCATGTCCATAAAATGACTGCCTATTGATCGCGAAATCAGAAGTGGTATGGCGGATTGATACAACACCTTTTTTGGCAATTCTTCTATTCAAAAAACCGAATATCCTGTTTCCCGTGTTTTCCTATGAAAAAAATCAATTGGAATTCGAAGAAATCAACATAATAAGACGTTAGGCACGAAGTGTCGGTCAACTAGTGATCTCCAGAAAACAATAATATACAATCACGTTCCACTAGAAGTATCCTACCAAAGGCGGCGTTAGCATTTCGAATCGTTTCACACGAAAACCGTGCCCAATCTTAACGAATATGTAGTAATGACCGTGAGGAACTTGACGGATGGAGGTATGAGTACGGAAAGAGATGGACCTGGAGAGTAGCTTCAGCACGACGACAGTAGAAATGGAACCTAGAAGTGCGCCAGCTCCGACGAGGACCAGGCGTTTCGTCTCTTCCGACATCTTCCGATGTGAGGAGCGACTGTTGTGGGGGCGGAAACCGAGCGAGGGTGCGCCGTGCCGTGGTGGAAGGTTTCGGAAACTCTGGCTCCGACGAGGGGCGGAATCATTGTCATCGTCGTAAAAAAAAAAATTAATATATAAATTTTTATTTATTAATTATTACGTAATTTTTATTTTATTTATTTTATTATTTTCAACTCTAATTTTATACCCTTAAGTTATACCATTCTAATTTAAGTTATAAAAGTATTATTACGTATGAACGTGTTTTCAACGTTAGCAAAAGTACGCTTAATGATCGAAAATCTAGATTAAAAAAAGATATACTAAAAACATTAATATACGTAAAAAATTAAAAATTTACTTAACATCAAAAGTAAAACAAAATAGACGATTACAATTAAACATGTCAATTGAATTAGAATAAACTGTGTTAACATAATTTTAACATGATTTGATTTTATAATACTAATCGACATAAATGCTCGAACACAAAAATGACAGCATGAAATTGGCATATCAACAAGATTATCTTATAGTTATAGTCCTATGATATTTAGAATTGAATTAATTACTTTTAACTTCTTTAATTATTAAAATTTATAGAATTAATTTTTTAATTTAAATTTATTTAATATATTAGATTGATAAAGAAAATAATATATAATATTTTCTATTTTATCTGATAAAAGATTTATTAATAATTTGAATATATTCAATAACATATTTTCAACATTAGCGATGTATATTTAATGACCGAAGATCTAAATTAAAAGAAAACATACTAAAAGTATAATTGTACGTAAAAAATTAAAAACTTACTCAACATCAAAAATAAAACAAAGTAGATGATTATAATAAAGAATTCTCTAACTTAAATATTACATGATCACTAATGTCATTTTTTATTTTTTTAAATTATATAAATTTTTAAAATGTGATGTAATTTTTCAACTCTTTTTGAAACTTTGTAAACATTTTATAAGAAATCTTTTGTAAATTTTTTTAATAAATAAAAGTTAATATTTATGTCGGATATGTGAACGAAAATGATACGAAAATAATTTTGACACGACACAAATAATTTTATATTAATTTAAAATTCGTATTAGGTTGATATAACACGATTGATATTTTTAATAA
Source organism: Amphibolis antarctica (assembly GCA_024699675.1). Taxonomy (NCBI): domain Eukaryota; kingdom Viridiplantae; phylum Streptophyta; class Magnoliopsida; order Alismatales; family Cymodoceaceae; genus Amphibolis; species Amphibolis antarctica. Next base: position 44,148 of record JAMKPZ010000118.1, read on the forward strand.
TAAGTTATTATATTTATTCTTAAATAATAAATAATAAATTGTAAAAAGTAAATTAAACCGTAAGTTTGTAAGCTACAGTAAGTTACGGATCCGTAAGTGCACGGCAAAAAAAATCTAAATAAGATCGTTAACAATTTGTCTGTAAACATTATAAAAAATTTATATTTATGGGTAAATAAAAATTGTAAAAATCAAATCTTTGTATATTTTAAATATAATTTTAAAAGTAACTTATAAATTTTAATATAAAATTTAAAATTCTTATACAAGCATTACAATCTATTTATCTATTTATAATATTAAAATACATGTATTACTAAAACTAATCTATCATAAATAAGATCAATACCAAAAATCTATCAATAATCACTAACAAGCAATCAATAATTTATAAAATCATCAATAATCTATCAATAATATCTAAAATCGTTAAAAATCATTAATAATCTAAAAGAGGAATCCAAGAGGAAATCAATAATTTTCTCGATGTAAGAATTTTTTTTCCTCGAGATCAGTGTCTTTGGAAATTTTGAAAAAGTAAAATTTTAAAAAAAAAATTAAAAAATATAAAAAAATTAAAAAATATAAAAAAATTAAATTTTATTGTTACCGCAAGTATAAATTTATTCTATCATTTATCATCTATTAGATCGAAAAAAATTTAAGGTTAATAGAAATTTTATTACGATATACTCTTCTAACATTACATATTTTATACAACATCCTTCAATTAGTTATACGGAAAATGTGTAATTATATATTAAAATATTAAAATATAAAATATTTATAAATTTTATTTAAATTAATTTTTTAAAATTTTTACAACATATACAAATAATCTTTAAAAAAAAATTATTTTCTAATTTTATTTTTCTTTTTTCTTTTTTCTTTTTCATTTTCTCAAATTGTTGAGATATACGAATAGATACATGCAAGTAGTTAAGTAACCAACATTATTAGGTAAAAGACCTTACTGTAACTTCTATTTTTTTCTTATGGATAGTAAAAATAACATTAATAAAATAACACAATTGCAAAACCATAAAAAATCGAAATAGTTTACAAAATTAAGAAGACAAACAAGAAAAGGAGGGAGAGAGGGAAGTAAATCTCCAAAAATAAGAAAATAACTAATATAAATTAAGTATAGTTAGAATTATCTTTAGGATTATCTTCCCAACGAGAAGAAATTAACTAGAATAACAAGGATTATTATTAATTAAAACAAGGGTCAAAGGAACAGAATCTTACAAGGAAAAAATAGAGATGGAAGAGGAATCAAATGATTGGTCACTAATTAATTACTCTAACATGGAAAATTTTCTTATTATTAATATTAAGTGTGTTTGTCAATTTTATTTTAATTTTCAAGTGAATGATTTTAAAATAAGAAGAAAAAAAAAATTTGATAATAAAAAAAGTAGATTGAAAAATACGCACGTTATCGTAAAAATAAGAATTTTTTTTAAAATTAAGTATAAAGAAAAGTAAAAGATAAAAAGTAGTCAATTGACCAAATACAAATGATAGGTAAAAAAAAAATATATACAAATGAAAAATTCAAGAAATCAAGCAATTTTGCTAACTTTTTGTATTTTTTATTGTTAACTTTCGGTCCAACTTCAAAGATACAAACCTAAAAGAAAAGAATTTGTATAGGTTTAAAGAAGTAACGGTTTATTTTTTAATATTGGTTGTGCCGTACAAATACTTATGAAAGTGACGATTTTTTGTGATTTTTATTCACATCACTTTCAAAAATTTTCGCTTTCAAAGGTCCATTTACGTACGAAAAATCATTCTTAAAGGGAAAAGAAGTAATTCTATAATAAATATTAGATAAATGATATTTTTTATATATTAATTAAAGAATTAGAAGTTAACGATAAATTGATATTTAATATGATTACAATAAATTTAAGTTATATTGATATTTGTATAATAATATAATTTAAATATAAAATATAATAATATTGATGTGATTGAAAAATATAATGATAAAATAAGTGTATTAAAAAATAAAAATATTATTACGAAAATAAGAATAATTTTTTAAAAAAAAGAGATAATAAAATTATATTTAAATAATAATTTTTTTTAAAAAAATACTCCTATATATACCCCTTCCACCGTAATATTATTATATTTAAAGAAAATTCTTTCATCCTGCTAAATATTCCCGTGTAGATCGACGACGTCCTCACCTTCCGTGCTGCCGTGCATCTCCTGCAATTCGAGAAGAGACGAGTATCTGCCGGCCCACTCCACCGTCTCCGATTCTCCTTCACGATCCCAATCCATGGCGACGACCTCGCTCGGCAGCTCAGGGTCACTCCCCGCACCGCTGAAGATCGGGAGGAAGGGAGTCGATCGGAGGGCGTCGATGTTTAGAGTGGTGGCGTCGTCGGAGGGGACCGGTGTGGAGCCCGATTTGAGCGTCAAAGTGAACGGGCTACAGATGCTGAACCCCTTTGTCATCGGCTCGGGCCCTCCCGGGACGAACTACACGGTTATGAAGCGGGCGTTTGACGAAGGGTGGGGCGCTGTCATCGCCAAGACGGTAAATGTCTTGTTTTTGTTTTGTGATGATTCGTGTCGTTGTTGATATGGAGGAGGTTTTTTTTTGAGTTGAGAATTTTTATTGTTGTTCTGTTTGTAGGATATGAAGTTTTGATCTGAAATTTTTGATCCGTTGTGTTGATGAGTAACGAAATGTAGATATATGTTTTGAGTTGTAGGTGGTGTTTGTAATTTGTAAACACTTATTATGTTTCAAATTATTTTAAAAGCTTTCTTACTGAATAAGTGATTTAAGAGTAACTTACTGACTGAGAATTAAAATGAATTGTTGAACTCGTAGTTACTTTTTGGGTAAGCTAGATAAGCAGTGGTGTTTGGAGCTACTTATTTGATAAGCGCTTGACTGAAAATAAGTTAGCATAAAAAAGTGCCTCCAAATGTTGCATTTGTAGCAATATTTTCAGAGTAGGGACGTTGTTTGTTTTTTGGTTGATGTTATGCCTATTGAGCATCTTATGCTTGAGGAGTTTTGCTGATTGCTTGTCTAGTCATTGTTTCCTTTAGCCTATCTTGAAACAGTTCGACTATCATTTGGCTCCAGTTGCATCAATTGGATCATGGCTCACACTATATACAGTGGCTGCTACTTCATAAAATGGTAAGAAAGTACTTGGAACTTACAGTATATGGGCCACTCAATATCTTTTGGTGCTTGAGCCAGGACAAACGATACCAGTTTTGGTACAGGTTACAGAATTGTATTGTGTGTTGGCATATTTATAGCATCATCCATGATAGGTATGTAGTTGGGAAACAACATGACATTGTGACATTAGAGCCAATCAAATCAATGAGTGACACATGACATCAAAGCCCATCGAACATATACATTGTGGTTGGCAACCGGACAGTTTGATCAAGTGAGTGACTAGCATCTTCAAGTCTGCAACATGACTTAAGAGATGGTGGGCCAGCCACATGGTGTTCACTTGGCCAAACAACTAGCAAGCAGCAAATAAGCATTGGCAAATTGTGGCTGTGGATGAAAATGAACTGGACTTGGAACAGCTCCCATCTCTGGATGGGATTGAATAAGGTGGTTTAACCAGATTCTCTGCAGGACCACATCACCTATTATTCTCTGATGGTTTGAATATAGTTTAGTTAATTCAATAAGTTTTTTTAATTTTCCTATTGTATTGTCACCAATTTCCCATTCTTTTCAAGATGAATTTACAAGGATTGAATGTGTTTCGATATTTATCTCGTATTAAATCATGATCAAGAACTTCATTCTTCTATTTTGAAAGTGCCACAACATGTCAGTTTGTTTTTATTTTCTGCATTTTTCAAATAGTTTTTCAGTTATCATCTAAATTCCAGTTTCATCTAGTGGATTTTAAATTACAGCATATATGCAAATTGCAAAATATGAATCTTTCACAAAAATTGGTGGTAGAAATATGTATACTATTATTTACAAGATTGTGATATAGCCAATTAACATTGACAGATTCTTTTAGAATTCCACAAAACATTTTGAACATATTTTTTCCATTGTTGTTAATTTGCATCAATGTCTGCATTTCTCTCTTGAAGGCAAAGGTTGCTTACTGTAACCCTTCTTACATTAGGTTTCATTGGATGCTTCAAAAGTCATAAATGTAACACCAAGATATGCCAAGCTCCGAGCAGGATCAAATGGGACTGCAATGGGACAGATTATTGGATGGGAGAACATTGAACTAATCAGCGATCGACCGCTTGAAACTATGTTAAAAGAGTTTAAGCAACTGAAACAACAATATCCAGATCGGATACTTATTGCATCAATCATGGAGGAATATGATAAAGCTGCCTGGCAAGAACTAATTGCACGGGTTGAGGAAACTGGTGTTGTATGTTCACGAAAATCCCTCTTGAAGTTTCTGGTTAATTGCTTAAAAATATTTTGTTGACTGTTGATGTTATACTTATTCAGGACGCCCTTGAAATCAACTTCTCATGTCCCCATGGCATGCCAGAGCGTAAAATGGGGGCTGCAGTTGGACAAGATTGTGTTTTACTGGAGGAAGTATGTGGATGGATTAATGATAAAGCAACTGTGCCAGTATGGGCAAAGATGACCCCCAATGTAACAGACATCACACAGGTTATCACACCAGCTTGTTCTCTTTTAAGGTTTTAAATGTGTAGGACCTAGTTGTCATCATCCTATTCCTAAAAGGAGCATAAGATGGTAGTGGTTACAGCCTTATAGGTATCTTATAGTGATTTAACTTCAACAACACTTTTTAAGTTTAGGTCATTATTATACATAAAATAAAATAATGATTACAATGTCATCAATGTAAGGCTTAAAATGTTTTACATGTGAGTGAACCTTGTAAATAATTTGAGGGTGAGCATTGATATAACAATGAGGTTAACCCATTGCAATGTAGAAGTCATATGCTCAGATCTTAATGAATAAACGCTTCATTAGTCGAGGTAAGACTGCATATAATTAGACCCTCTTAACACCTTACATTGGTGGGGATCTCGTATACTTGGTTTACCTTTTTCTGTAATTAAGGTAGTTCTCCAAATGCCTAACTGTTACGAAGCAAAATTGAGGACCCTGCAAATAATTTACTGTGAGGTAAACATGGTACCAAAGTTATCAAGGCATCTATGTGGTAAGCAAGGATAACTAGGCACCAATTTAAATATTTTTTAATTTATTAAGTATCTTTTTTATATATATTTAATAATAATTATGTATATATTTAACTCTATTGTTTTCTAAATAACTTTTAAGTACATAAATAATCCTAAGATGACATCAAAATATGAAGTGTAATAATACTAATATGCATATTTCAATAATTATGTATACTTCATTGATATTTCATCAAAAATAAAATATTAAAATCACTCAAAATATACGTTAATTAAATGGATCAGATAGAAAATCACCTTAGTTAAGACAAGGTGAAGCAAGCCTCCTAGCCTTGGTCCTATCGTGCCTTGTTGCCTAACTTAATAACCTTGCATGTTAGCTAACATGATAGTGGAGATATTGTATAATGTTAAATAATTATATTGTCAAAAGATTAGTCCATAAATTGATGAATACAAGTTGGACATAAAGCTGTTGATTAAATAAAAATATGGAAAAAATGGTGAACTGAAGTTCTAAATTGTAAGATTAAATTACAGTTCATCACTAAATGAAACTAGTAGTTGGCCCAACATATTTTACATGGGTTGCCTGGTATTTTCTTAACAGATACCTTTATTTTAAAACAATGTTTCACTTCATACTACACACTGTGAAATCTCTTTTCCTGGTAAAAATTTGGGTATCATGTTCCATGTGTATTGAAATTGGCGGTGTTCTGTTTCCATACCATCATTTTGCTTAGCCAGCTAGAGTGGCACTGAAATCGGGCTGTGAGGGGATATCTGCCATCAACACAATCATGAGTGTCATGGGAATCAATCTGAATACTTTACGGCCAGAACCTTCTGTTGAAGGGTAAGTTTCTGAGTTGATTTCAAGTTCATTACCGTAGGATTAAGGTATAAAAAATGTGTGTTATTTCCTTTACACAGGTATTCCACTCCAGGAGGCTATTCTTCAAAGGCAGTGCATCCCATTGCACTTGGAAAAGTGATGCAAATTGCGAGAATGATGTTGGAATTAGGTGAGGGGGATGTCTCTCTCTCTGGTATTGGAGGGGTTGAATCAGGTGGTGATGCTGCTGAATTCATTCTTCTTGGATCCAATACTGTTCAGGTAGCTTGGTCTTTGAGTGTTATCTGCATATTTTAAGATCAATGGCTCTGAAAATTTATCTGTTCATCATTCATTTCCATTCCTTTATGAGATTATTTGTGAAACCATATGCCTTTTTTCTGTTCAATACACGTATTGTACATGCTGCCCTTGTTCATCTTTTCATGTGAAGCTTTATATTTTTAATTCATCGAATATGCAAATTTTATTCCATATTTTGATAATGTTCATGTAATCAAATTTTCCATGTTTCAATTGCAATATAACGATATTGTCTATGGAATATTCAGAATACTTGATTTTACAAACTTGACTGGCTTTCAAGATAAATAGGAAGATGGGCTCTGAATAAATTCTGACAAATAAAGAATAAAGTACTCTCGCTAATACTAGATGCCTGGGTTGCCAAAGAAAACATGAAGAATAAACTTCAAACTGCCAAATAAAACACTAAACATATCGCAAGTTTGTGTTCACAAAAACACACAAGGCATCTGATCAACAATGATGGTCTGTGTTTGTGTTATCCGGTATATACCAATCTTAGGAAAATCTGGGGAGCGTAGATAAACTAGTGAGTAGGGATGCAAACAGATTGAATACAGATCAGATATATCATTTACCATATTCACATTTGTTTTTATTTCTCAAATATGAATATGAATATAGGTGTATGCTCGATATTTGTTAAATATCATATACAAATGCTAATAAATATGAATACCTTTTATAAATTATAAAAATATAAGTACTCCTCAAATCAAGAATCTTTTAAAATAAACTTGTTAAAAGGGAAAAAATGGTGATTAGGGTTTCATTACAGCAAAGAAGAGATTACATGTACATGTGTAGATGGATCCCAAAGTTGGATCCAAATACCCAACAAGACTCTTTGTATCTAACACTCCCCTTTAAGTTAGCATATGCAAATCATATCAACTCAACTTGTTAGAAAGGTCTTTGAAAACACTAATATTAAAACTACTTGTAAAAATATCTACCAACTGTTGAGATGATCTGGTGTAAGGAGCACAAATGGTTTCGCTAACAACAAATTCTTTCACATAATAACAATATATTTCAATAAGTTTGGTGTACTCTGGAAAGTAGAGTTGTTTACTTGTGGAAAGTAGAGTTGTTTACTTGTGGAAAGTAGAGTTGTTAACTCTTACAGTTTCAGAGTTTCTATTAGTTGTCTAAATAAATGAATATCCCTTCCATTATTGACCTACCAAATATAAGTCCACGTTAACTTTTTTGTGATTTAAGTTACATACCTTAATCTTTGCTTGATTACCTTTTCCTATAGTTCATAGAATGACTTATCAACTTAATACTACGTTAATTTTATCCTTCTTATTCTTAAATATAGGTATCAGTTATAAATATTTAAAAAAATATATATCTAAAATATCATGAAAATTACAAAAAAATAGTTTTAGAACTTTTTGTTTGGGAAAAATGGTTATGCAATTTGTTTTGTTGGGTGTATGTAATCTTAAGTAAATTTAGATATGAGTTTTGTAATTTCCATAAAGTGCCCTTTTATTTCATTTCCTATGGTTAGCATAAAGGACGTGCGTTGTGGATGAGCTTGACCACCAAAATGAGCTTTTTGTGTTTTTGTTTGAAACAATGTTGCCTTCACGAACTTCAACATCATATTTGGCTTGCCAATCTCCTTTGATGGATCATTTCTACGTAGGTATGCACAGGTGTGATGATGCATGGCTATGGTCACGTGAAGAAACTTTGTGAAGAGTTGAAGGAATTCATGAGAAAGCATAATTTTTCTTCAATAGAAGAGTTCAGAGGGTTAGTGCTACCATTGACTTGAGATCCTTTTTAGTAGGCACTTACAACATCCCAATCGTACAGTTAGCTTGATTATGCCACATGGTTTGAAATTCGTCACTTTCGCAGTTTTTCTTACCAAACTTTCAGTGTGTCCAATATATTATTTATAAACAGTGCTCATTTAAAATTAAAATCTTCCTCATCAAGTAACAGTATAAGGTATTATATCTTTCAGGATTTCCCTTCCTTACTTCACGACCCACACTAATCTGGTTCAACGTCAGCGAGAGGCAATGCGGCAAAGAAAGGCAATGAAGAAGGGTCTTCAATCGGACAAAGATTGGACTGGAGATGGATTTGTGGAAGAAACTGAAAGCATGGTTTCCAATTGAGAGCATCTGCTCAATGTATTTATCTGGAGTGGTCGATGGTAATGTTCTCTGCATTTCTGTCAATAATTCTTCTCTGTGGCAATTTTTTGCTGCACTTGTGGTGAAGATGGGAACAACCTTAATTACAGCAAACACGTTGTTTATATGGTTCAAGATTCTCCAAACATTCTATTTTCTAGTTTGTGATTCATTCCCTGCAATTGCCAAATTTACTCATGTCGTGGTCAATGGTAAAAAGTTTCATTCCCTCTTCATCTTCCATGGGTTCATAGATGTTGGAATGTTTTCAAATCATGAGAGCTGTGAGGGATGGATCGGTAGAATAAGTGAGGCAATTGTAGTGGTGGCCGCAATCGCCACAGCGACCAAGGTTGTCGTGGTTGCTGCATTGGTGGTGACCATTGTCAAGCTGACAGTGCTGGGAGTTGAGTTTTGTCACGGAGCGAAGTTAAATTTAATATTAAATTATAAGATAAAAATTTATATTTAAGATTTATACAATAACGATGATACATTAGAGTTTATATGTATAATTGAAGTTAAAGTTGAAAGGTCGTTAACAAATGAAGTCAAATATTCTTGAGAAGTAAGGAGAAGGAGAAAATAAGAGAATAAAATAAAATAAAATGAGAAAATAAAAAAGAAATAAAAAGAGTTTGGTACATATATAGTTTTTCTATTAACGACATTCATATAATTTGGATCGTTTTATCTCCAAGGTTTTTAATATTGTCGATAGATCACTTCATTAATAAGGCATCTTGTCTAATTGAAGTTCTCCGGTGAATGTTCCTGTCGCCAACGTCACACCAGTTGTTACCAAAGATTGCAATACTTTTAACTGTCTCATTGAGTAAAGTAACTTCAACATTGACAACTAGGTGGACCTTATGAAAGACGTTGACAATTAATTTTAGATCTTCCCTCAATCTATGTTTTGTTTTCCTTTTTTTTTGTTGGACATTACTTAAATTCTCGTGTCTTTTGCTTTGGCTCACTCGCACTTACATGATTGAATTTTTTGATAAATGGATACATCAATAGTTCAGAAAACATATAAAGTTGTCCTGAAAGAGTCTCGTAGAAATAAATTAAATCGATATTTTATTTGAACATGTATTGTAGTTTTAATTAACATATATTTTTTAACTTAAAAATTACTTTTTAAATTTCTTAATTTTTGTTACGTACATAAATATCTTTTTAAAAATATTTTTAATATTTTATTTTTATCTCTATTTAAATATTTTTTAAAGAAAACATTTTGTCATAAAAAATGAACCTCTGTAAGGTTCATTTTTTGTGTTCGTTGAAATCAATAAAAAAAAAATTTTATAAGATTATTTATATACAAAAATTTATATTTACTTTTTTAATACTTTAATAATAATAATACTAATAAATTTCCATTTACTTTCAAAGATCACAAATTCCCCTGATCACAGTCATCGACCGATGCAAAGACCTTAGCCTCAAAATCATTTACTCGGCCCAGGTTTGTTGTAACTTTACTTACTTACATAATTTTTTACGTATTGTTATTATTATTATAATATAATTTTTTATTTAAATTATTATCCTATTATTTATTATATTATTTTTAACTTTAACTTTTTTTATAATTATTAAAATTAATTATATAATAAATAACTTTATAAATAAACACAAGGTACGGTCAGAATTCAGATGGTGGGGTATTGGTGCCGGTGGTGGCCATGGACGTACCTTTCACTACCTGCACCAGTTGCGTCCGAACAGGCAACTGACACGACGCTTTCATCCGTCAAAGCGATTCGTGGGTCCCATCAAATCCACCTCTGTCGATTCTCTTATCGTCGATTGTATTTTTTTTAAGAGATAAAATTAATATATTTTTTTCTTTTAATCTTTAAAAATATTCTTAATTTCACGAAAACGTATATATTTTTAAATTTATTTTTTATTAAATTTTTTTTATCTTAAAATCATTTTCTTGGAAATTACATTTTTTATTTTTTTTGTTGTATTTATTAACAAGGTGAAGTGATATTTTTATTTTACACATATAGTAATTATAATATAATAAGATAAATGAAAAAAAGAAAAATAGTAATTATACTAGCTAAAAAAATGACACCCTACCTTATCTTACCTTGCTCTAATAACAAATACAGTCAAAAATTATATAATTTATGATATAAATATTTTGATATAATTTTTTAATATAAAATATTAAAATTATTTTATAAATATTATTATAAAATGTTATAACACATGATAAAAAATAAAAGTATATAATAACTAACTCGTAAACAAATAAAGTCAAAGTTGTTGGATGTCCAACGTGCATTGTTCTTTTACGTGTCTTAATTAAGTCTTCTACACTTAAAATATGAAAAATGCTTACTTTGATTTTATTTGGTTCCATTTTTAACTTTAATTTCACAATCATTATTATTATATAAATTTTAACGTATAAATTTTCATCACCTTAATTATTATACACTTTAACTTCATAATTTATAAAAAATAATTTTGATCTTTAACTTTATTTAACTTCTAAAATTGACAAAAACGTTTTCTAAACTAAGTCTTTGTTTTGTGTTTGGATGAGCATTTTGGTGAGTTAGGTTGAATTTCAAAACTTTTAGAAATTACATGGGTATCGTTTGTTTGAACTTTTATTATTATGTAATTATATTTTTCACTATACATCACAGTATTTTATAATATCATTTATCAAATAATCAATATCATTACATTTTTATTGTAAATCGTATATTTTTTAAAAATCGTGAAACTCAACCTATTTTCCTAAAATGCTGAGACAAATAATGCCATGATTTATGATGAAAAATTGGAAGAGTGACTATAGTATTTTTTTTGAAAATTACGATGAATAAAAAAAATAAAATGTAAAATAATAATAAATAGTATTTATTATAATAATGTAATGATAGTATTTTTTCGAAAATTATAATAAATAATAAATAAAACATATAATAGAATAATAAATAATATTTATTAAATTAATATAATGATAATATTTTTTAATAGTTACGATGATAATATTTAAAAAAAAAATTATCATATCTAATGAATAATAAATAACGTAAAAATTATTTAATAAATAATATCATTAGAATATATAATAAAAAATATTTATATAAAATAATAATAAACGTCCACGTAAATAAGCCTTTCGTAGTGGTGATGATTGTACCTACAGGGAGCTAGCTGTTACCCATCCAGAACCAGTATCTTCGTTCCTTCCGCAATTTGCTTGTCGACGGCAGAAGCACTCGCCTCTGGTGCTTTTGTTGCCACTGATCGATGATGATCGCAACCTCCGATGGTTTTCCTGCTGGTGGCCACATCAGCGACGTTGCCTGTTGGTGTTTTTCTTTTCTATATCACCCAGAAACCTGTACAGAAATAACTTGCCTTTACAAGCGTTCATGTACGTCAATTCTTATGTTGATCTCGTGTACTTCACTTGTAAAAAAAATCGTATTTTTAGAAAATAATAAATTAAAAGTTTTTATAAATTTTCATATTTTTTAAAGACGTAAACTCTTTAAAGTGTCAATTTTCATTATTAATCATATATAAAATTAATTTTACTTATTTTCATTAGAAATGTTTTTAAAAATTTACTTTACTTATTTTGTTTTGATTTCTGTTCGTCGTTAACCATATGGTTTGATTTTATTCCTATTTATCAACACTAGTTTTTCAATCGTCAAACATCGGTTTCTAATTGCACGTGATTATATATTTTATTCAATTAAAACATAAGATAAATACTACTGTAGGAATGGGTCAAGAATAACGTAAAGAAATGGTAAATAAAATACCTGAATATATTGTTATGTTTAGTGAGATAAAAGAAATTTTTAATTTGTTAACTTGTATTATAAATTTAAAAATATTATTGTACCATAATTTCAAGACTGTTCCATAAAAACTTTGATATATTAACAAATTTACGAAAATTTAATTTTCATCTGTAATTTCTGTCTCGCATGTGATTTCACTAAAAACACATTTTATTCATGTCACTTATATTCTGTTCTATTTCACGTTATTCAATGTAAATTTAATTAAATAATCTTTTAATTTTAACTTTAACTTTACATAAATTATCATTATCATTATCGTATAAACTTTTATTACAAATTTTTATCTTATAATTCACTTATTACTCAACTTCGTTTGTAACAAAATTTAACTTATGACTTTTTATGATATTTTAAACTGAAATATCTTATTATCAAATACACATAAAGATTTAGGTTAAGATACTACTTGAGAATTGAAATAAACAAACGCTTTAAATAATCACCAACAGGAGACACAAAGGAACAATTAATATTTTCAAAGCTTCCATTGATCAAAACATGTCTGGAACGTCATCTGAAAAGGAAACCAAAGACCAAAGTTTAAAATTAGGAGTTCACAAGCTTCCAACATCCAAGTCAGATTAGCATTTTACCTACCGTTAACATATCAAAATTCTTCAAGACACCTGTGCACTTGCATTTTCCATCAAAACACCTGGAGCAGTAGAAAACATCGGAACCGGTCATTTGCGGATAAAGGGTACCTTTTTTTATATTTTAATCTCAACCATCGACCAACAGCCTTCAGATCTCACCACGCCACCAGGGGAATTACCAGATGTTGCCCACAGCAAACATTCCAAAAAAAAGAAAAAAAGAAAAGAAGAAGAGAAACTTCGGTTTGTATGCTTAAAAGATAGCAAAAAAAATAAAAATATATAAAAATTCCTAAGAATCCAAAAGTAAAGAAATTTCGCAGGGGAAGGGAGAGTTTATGCTAATAGAACGGGGAAGAATTGAATATACTTGTCTAATTTAAGTATTTGTGTAGATTTTTTTTAACAGAATTTAATTTTAATTTTTTTAAAAAATTAAACCTAATTTATATAAAAAGAGAGTTCAGAATTCAATTTTGACCTCTCTTGTAAATTGAGCAAAATACTTCCACTCCTTAAGTGGGATATCTTGTAGATATTGCGTTTTCTAAAAAAGTCTATTTCATAAATAGTTAAATTTTAAAATATATTAACTTTTTACCATTTTTAAAATATAAAATAAATTCAATTCTGTCCAATTTTGATATGTATATAAACATTGCAATTTCAAATTCTATTCAATTCTACGAGATACACAAATACCTATGTACTAATTCAATTTTACTCAATTCAATTATAACTAGTAAATGAATTCTTGACAATTTATTTTTGTCTAATTCTCTACGTATACAAACATACCCTTTAGGAATATAAAAATTGAGTTTATTTTTATCACATATCATTTGGTCCTTTGCTATAGTCTTTTTGTTTTACAGAAATATTCTTATCATTAGGAATACTCGACCTCATTTAGCATTTTTTCTTTCTAATGTTTTTAACCTTACAAATTTTTAGTTAGATGGCTTTGCTTCTCAAGTTCCTCTAGCTTGCAACTTTGCTATTGACTTTGGCGTTTGTCCCTTTTATCTCAACAATCTAACCATAGGTGCACAAACATCTTAGAAATAAATTTATTTTTTTCTCAATTCAATTTCAATTAAGAAATAAGTTCTCGTCAATTTAATTTCATTTAATTTATTCCGCACAAACACCCTCGTGGTGTCATTTGTTCTTTGTTGATTCTTTTTGCATGCCCTTGTATATGTTAGGTTTTGTGTGTGAGTTTCAATTAAATTTATCTTATTTACTTCTTCGACCTTTATCTTCTTGACTTATTTTTGCACCTTTGAAGCCTTAATTAATATATATCTATCCCAAAAAAAACTCAAATCCTTTTTGAGTTATATGAAATTCAAAATTATCAACAATAAAGTTCGAATAGAATTGAAAAATTGAAAATCACTTGTTTTTATCATCCCACATTAGACATCACATGATTCTTAGGTAAACTATCAACTATTTTTCCTTTTATGTTTTTTATTTTCTCCAACGGTGTTACATTTTAAATTTTCTCTTTTTAGGGTCCATTTATATATGTAGAATTGGATGAAAAATTAATTGTCAATAATTTATTTCCTAGTTAGAATTTAATTGGGTGAAATTGAATTTAATATAGAAGTATTTGTGTATCTCGTAGAATTAATTAAAATTCAAAATTTTAGTATTTATCTATATGCTAAAATTAACAAAATTGAATTTATTTTTTATTTAAAAAATAGTAAAAAGTCAATCTATTTCAAAATTAAATTATACATAAAATAAACTTTTTAAGAAATGCAAGACCTACAGTTGTTTCATCAAGGAAGGTAAAAGAATTTTACTTAATTTACAATGAAAAGATCGAAATTGAATCATGAACGTTCATTTTATATGAATTATGTTTAATTCTATAAATAAATTAAATTCGGTAAAGAAACACAAATAACTGAATTCAATTTTCTATCATTGAATTCTTTAGTTACCTGACGTCACTCACCTACAGCAAATATTTCGACAACTAATTTCGTTTGATAGAAGTTTTTTTAATTTCTTTAGTTTGTTGTATCAAATTTTTTTAAAGTTACTTTTAAAAAAATTATCTTAAATTTTTTTTACACAATCATTCGTTAAAAAAAAAAAAAATTAAAATAAAAATCATAATTATCATATCAAATGAAATCTGAAAAGAACGGTGCCAGTTTGTGTCGGACCGGACCTCCTTCGTAAACGGATCGTGGTCCCGCGTATTTCATTTTCCGTCAAAAGTACGTGGGCGGATCCTCGCCATAAATGCACCTTGGGATTTTAAAATATTACACGGATGAATGTGTAGCCGACGGTGGAATATATTCTTTTTTTTTTACAATTATAATATAAAATAATTTTACTATACTAACGATATTTCAAATATATTATCAGAAATTTTTTTAAAAAATATCTTAATTATTAAGATATTATTTTAATGATAAATATTTTTATTTATAAAATCATAAATGAAATAAAAAATAATTTTATTCATTTCTTAAATCCATTTCAGTGACATGTAAAACACAAAAGACCAATGTGCGCTCTTTTTTTACTCTAGATTTCTAGAAGTAAAAAAAATAATTTTTAAAAGAATAATTTTAAGATAAAATAATAATAATAATAATAAAATAAGTAAATTGAAGAATATACTTACCATCGTTAAGCTAAAAGTAAAAAAAGAAATAAAGTCAAAGATTGTCGATGTACAATAAATGCGTAGTTATTGTAACTTATGTTCAGTTTTAGTTTTTTCTCGTTTTTAAAATTATTCGTATTTGTATTTTTATAATGAATGAAAAAAATGTGAAATGATAAAAAATAATAGTTAAATTTATTATTATTTATTATTAATTTTAAAAGTATAAGTATCTTATTAATATCATTATTTTATATAAATTTTAATATATAAACTTTTATCACTTAAATTACTATATAATTTTATTGATAAAATTAACTTCAACTTCAACTCTATTTAACCGAAGTTGATGTAAGGAATAGAAGTTGAGTTTGTAAAAATGTGGAGACAAATTTTTTAAAAAGGGTTGTGTGGGAGAAAAAAAATTTCGTTGTAATATTTTATTGGAGAGTTTGTGATTCTTAAAAATCTGAAAAAATCCTAGAAAATGATAATTTTGAAAAAACAATTAGATTTTCGAAAAATTTGAAAAAAATTTACATTTTTCTATCACTACAAGTATAGATTTATTTTGTCATTTTTTATCTCTTGTAATCAACAAATATTAATTGCAACACGATACGTTAGTATATCATTTCAAATATTTAATGAAAATTTATTAAAAATATTTAAAATTTATGATTTAAAGTTTAAGATTCAATAAATAATCTTGATAAATTATTAAAAATATTTATTGATCGACGTAGTTGATAAATTAAAAAATGATAAACTGCTGTCGAAAAGCACGTGAGTTTTGATTCGAACTTTTTTGAAAATTAAGCACGCAATAATATGAAAGGTTAAAGTCTGAATACATGAGATGAAAATACACAGATTTTCAATGAAAAAATCAACGAAAAAATAACAGATTATGCATTTAAAATTAATAAGAAATCATGCAAAATAAAAAAAAAAATTATATATAATATGGATTATATAAAGAGTAGACCAACGTGATTTGAACGCTTATCCAGATCAAGTGACAAAGCCAATGCCCTCTTTTGCTCTTCAAAAAAAACTCCACTTCTCCGATCGCATACCTGACTTCTTATTAATTAATTTTTTTTGGATAGATAGGATAAGATTCTACTGCTTATATTTTTATATATACACGTATATATACACAACCACGACAGGAAAAAGAAGAGAATAAACTAAAATTCTAAGGAGTTGGCGTTTCGCACGCCAAGAAATCATCTGGTTACGAAAATGATTGATGGGCGCGCGACAACAAAATATTTGATCGACCCACGCGTGGGATGGGCGTCGGAAAAGCGTCTCGCCATTCATTGGATGGTTAAAATAATCAAATAATATAAAATATAAAATTATGGTCTTCGAGATCACGGGTGCAACTGTAAAAGCATGAAAAAAAAATAGAAGATAATAAATCAAAAATTTCGTATATTTTATAAAGACACAGACAAACAGACAAACTTCTCTTTCGTATTGAATCACATCTCTCTTGTAATTAATAATTAATTATCGTTAAATATTCAAATAAACTTGGGACTACGAAGGTTGTGTAAAATTATTTATTTCTTTCGGCATGCTTATCCACGGAGACCAACACCGGCGGAAACGTAGCAGAGATGGTCGTCCTTGGGACCATTTTATTATTTGGAGGCTACGTAAATCTTCATGGAATCAATTTCTTGATTTAAATTCATTTCATGTATTGGATTGGTAGAAAAAATAATTAGTAGTTTTTTCTATTTGATTTATAATGGTAAAAAAATTATTAACAATTTTAGTATCGATAAAAGAAGACATAATAGAAACATTAATATGTGTAAAAAATTTAAAATTTACCCAACATCTAGGTAAGATCAATTGGATGTTTACATTGGAGAATTCTCTAACTTCTATATTATTATTTATAATATTTTTCAGTATAACATTTTATTATTATTTATAAATATTAAAATTTAAAATTTATGTTGAAACAATGAAACTGTACTGACCTCTTAAACGAAAATGATATGAAAACGGTACGAAAAAATTAAACCATACTAGCTAGTAGACTGTATCTTAGTCAGATTTTTCTACCTTCAACACGATACAAATAGTACCGTGTTATCGAAGAAAAATCGTGTCATACCGACGTGATTGACACGTATACAAAAGTAAGGTGGTAAAAATTTTCTTATCATATTTATACAGAAATTATTTTTTTTCTCCGCTCTATCCTTTCTTTCTCGTAGATCTCTAGGGTTCAGGACTCCCCGATACGGTGGGTGGCCATCATCGCCCACCGATACGCCTTCACCAAACACGGCGGCGGTAGCATGCAGTGACGACCGACGGCGGCATAGTGACATTATCTGAAGCGCGAGTCAAAATTCGGGACGCGATTTTCCAACTTGGGGGGGACGGCGTGTGGCCGAAGCAAGCACGACCGTTCTTCGGCCGACATTTGCACGACTACGTCGAGGCCTCCGGGAGTACCAACCGCCGCCCCACCGACGGACGGACGGACGTCGCCCACAGCCACAGGTCTCTCTCGATCTGGTGACACACACACACACACACACATGTATATATATATATTGAAATTAGAGGTGCTTCTAAGTTCTAACCTTGTAAAAAAAATATTATAATATTAATTAAAATACATCAAACCTTAGTCATGAAAACACAATTGATGTTAAAAAATATAGTTCGAAAGTGAAACATGTACAGTAAACAATATTAGATTAAAAAAAACTAAAACTAAAACTAAAACTAATTGTCTCGTCTTTCGAACATGTACAGTCAAATAATAAGAGTGATTTTTATTGAGATAAATATAAAAAAATTATCTTAAAAATCATACGTATTATCATTACTAATTTTTTATTACGATGAAAGTCATATTAAATGAAACCATATGATATAGAAGTTTAACCAACTTTAACCAGGATACAAAAGTTTAACCAACTTTTACCATTCAATTTTAACTAATAACAACTTTAACCAACTTTAACTAGGATACAAAAGTTAAAACTGTATATACAAACGCAACCTAATTAATAAAATTGATAGAAATACTAGTGATAAAAATATCTCAGTCCACTTTGATTTCTTTAAGAATTTTTACTTTTATTCTAATGTCTAAATTATCTATAAAAACACGAAAAATTAATAATAGTGTTAAATATCAATTTGATATTCAAAGAATAATATTCAAAAATAAAATAATTTTTGATAACCCAACAATTACAAAATTAATATTTTTAATAAATAATTATAATTAAAATAAGTAATATTTTCTTGTCATTTTTTTACAAGGTTCATGTAGCTTATTATTGATATATATTTTTTTTAAAACGTATATATATGTGTGTGAGTGTGAGAGAGAGAGATTTAACATATATTGTTATTAGATAAATTTGTTTTAAAAAAATTAAAAAATTTACAAAAAAATTTATATACATGCATCTTACGTTATTTTGATCGTAAATATTAAATCAATCAAATAAAATTGTAATGTTAAAGTTTTAACTTAAAACCACAGTTAAATACAATTTTAACTCCGAACAACTACGTTCTAGAATTACAAAAATATAATTCTCACTTAAAGGTCATTTGATAATAATATTTTAATTTTAATTTTAATTTCGTGTAAATTCTCGTACATCAACATTATCACACAAATTTCGTATATAAATTTTTTAACTCCTAAGCATTTGAAATGAAAAATACCTTACGATCAAACTACTCGTTAGAGTTGAAACTATTAGAATAATAAATAAATACACAATCGATACTCATTCGTTTGTTACACTTATAATTTAAAACGATAAAAATAAACAGACCTTGTGTATATACTTGCGGTCCTTTTACGACATTATCATTACATCTACCATATATTTTTTTCATATTTTACAAGATATATACATATACTTAAAATTTTAAAAATATTTTCAAAATTTTTAAAAATACAAATTCCATGGAATTGAAAAAATAGTTTGAACCATTAATTAACACGCCTTCCCAAGTAAAAAAAAAGCTCAAAAAGAAAAGAGAGTAAAAAAAGCTCGCAATCTTTACAGATAAGAAAAGCAGCTCAAAACGAAGGTGTCCGGTGTCGCCCGTCGAAGTGCTTGCCTGGGGAGAGTTGATTAATTAATTAATTAATTAATCACAATCTTTGACGCGCAAGGCTTTCGGCTCTCACTTTTCTGCATCGCCGCAGACCATGGAGCCATTGGAGGCCGCCGGCCGCCTGCCCACAGAGAGAGAAAGAGAGGGGGGGGGGCGCTGTTTGCATGGAAAGATGGAGCAAGCTTTGCCCTGCCCCTGTTTTTAATACGCCTTCGGTCTTATCCACAGCACCTCCTGCTGCAACTGCAAGTCTGCAACTGCCGCCTGCAACAGCAAGGAATGCCAAAAACAGGAGGGTAGAAAAATGGCAGCACCATTCATTGCCACCTCGCACTTGTCGTCCTGGTCCATCATCCATCAACGCTGCGTTTGTTATGGATTTTTTTTAATTTTAAGAATATAAAAAAATAATTTTTAAAATTATATTTATTAAAAATAATAATATGAAAATATCGTTCTGAAAAATTCGATTGAAAAATATGATATATTTATTTTAACTTTAAATATTTATTTTTTTAACTTTTAAAGTGATAGTATAATCGTATTTTAAAATAACAATACTTGAAATAAGAAGTAATGGTTTATAATTAAATTATATTTATTTATTTGAACATTAACTTTGATAAAATTTTAATTTTAACCTTAAAAGGTTTTTTATTGTAAATGCATTTGACAATACTTGAAGAGTTTATGTTATTTAAAATATTTTCAAAAACGTCAAAAACATTTTATAAAAATGTTTAATTTGACGATATTATATTTTAAAAATATATTTTATTATGAAATATATTTTAAATCTTAAACTTTAAAAAAGTAAGAATACATTTTTTTTTCCTTTTTTCCCCCTTTTTGGCCGTTCTTCTTTCTCTTTCGATTACAAAAAAAATTAGAATGATCGATCAACTCGTACAACCTAAAAAATAGAGTGATCAACAATTAGGAGGTGTTATTGGTAAGACTTTGAGTGATTGATGGTAGATGCACGACTTCAAGCGAAGGTGATCAATGTGAGGTTTCAAGCTGATGTGTTAACGTAATATGAGAAAAGAGCAAGGCGTGAATGACAAGTGATAGGAAGTAGGGAAGTGCAGTAAGGATGACGCAAAGTTGCATAGAGGTCTCAAGACCAGGCTACCTGTGAACTGCTGCCTGAAATGTGTTGGGTCTGGCCTAATTTGACTTGAATTGTCGAGCTGGGCTGGGTTAAGGATTTTGGAAAAAATCAACTCACAAGTCGGCCTAGTTTGACTCGGCCTGAAATATTTAATATAATTTTATAATAAAAATTTAATTTACATTACTTTTAAATATTTATAAATAATTTTTGTCATAGAGATATTGAGTAAATGTTTATAACTAATGGCCCCACTGCCCAAGTAGCCTCCTACCTGGACCACCCCTCTACCCTTGGCCCCTCATCGAGCTGCCATGCGACCCCCTTGCCCACGTTGCTCGCTCAAGTCGCCCCCTACTTGTGTCACCCTCCTAGCGGACTCAACCCCCCTACCCATGCCGCCCCCTCCCCAACCCCTTTGCCCGTGTTGCCTGCCCGAGCCACCACCCCCTTGCCCTCGTCACCTGCCTTAACCCCACTTAATTGGGCTTGAGGCTCGATTAGGTTCAGGCCTACAAATCGGGTCGGGTTGATTATTTACAAATTTTAAATTTTTAGCTTAGCCTGACTTGGCTTGATGGCCTGATCGAGCCTTAACTTTATGAGCCAAGCTGGCTTGACTTGACCCATTAAGACCTCTAAAGTTACACGAAGAGGGACAAATTGAAAGGAAGGTGAGGACAATGGGTGATAGAAAGGAGTGAGGTATGAACAACGACGAGTGATAGGAAGGGACAAGGTGTAGATGATATGTGGTAAGTAGGATGCGAGGTTGCACTAAGAGAGAGGGATGAAAGCAGGTGCAGAAGAATGACAAGTGTGGAAGAACTATACATATTTGAGCTATGTATGCGAGGATAATGACGTATTGACTACAAAAACCTTACGTAAAAGGTTAAAATTGTTATTTAGGGAGAGGTTTGTATCCCTTGGAAAATTAGGAAAATGAAAATCAAGAAAAGTTTTATGATATTTTAGTGTTTGTATTATTCTGGAAAATAGGGAAAACATGAAAATGTATAAAAAGACCTATTTTCCTCATTTGCAGACCTCCCCTCTTTCGAAATCGTTGAAACATTTTCACCCTCGCACGTTTATTGTTTGCCTTCCCTCAAGTGCCCGAGATCTCTACCTTCCATTGTGTGCGTCCTTCTTTACAAAAATTCACCTCCCTTGCCTCACGTGTGTTGCTCTGGGTCACATGTAGTTCTCCATCGGATCTTGTTGAATCTTCTTTGCACATTTCGTTCTCCGCTAGAACTCGTCAAATCTCTCTTGAGCGTCGTTCTTCGTTGAATATCTCATATCAATTGATTTTGAATTAAAGTTTCACTAGTATCAAAATTGATTTTTATTGTCAACCACTAAATTATGCCCATAAGAATAAAAAATACAAAAAACCATAAATGAATTATCCATTTTATAGCGACACCAATGGATATGAATTATTCAATTAATCATCAATTTGGGTTTTTTTGATGCATCCATTGCATATTTAAGTTTAAACCCAAATTAATTATAGAATTCAATAGACATGGACACTTTCCATGAGATTCCAAAGGTAATGAATTTCAAAGGAATTTGTTCTCTCCCTTTTTTTTGACAATCTCGAATAACATTACTTTGGTCTAATTAAATACTTACAGTCAATTATTTTGAATGAAATTGTTGGTACCGCTCCTAAAGAAAGGTGGTATTCTAAAATGAGAATATCATGTTCCTAATGGAAACTATATTCTCGATGAAGACAGATTCTAAAAAAAAGAAAGAGAGAATATCATGCACGCCCTCAATTCATGACTCATGGTTAACTGATTTAGTTTTTAATCACAGGAATAAATCTATTTTTAATTTGACTTCACATGAATAACTTTATTTTTAGTTTGAAGTTGCATTTTCCTTCTTCTTTTTTACAGGTAGTTTAAAGTTGTATTGATTAAATGATACAATTGTAAAATCACAAAAGGTCGAAGGAGTTTACAAGTTTTAGAAGACAAATAAGAAAGTCCGAAAAAGATAAAGAGGGAGAGAGATTAAAAGTAGTAGTCCAATTGATAAGCAAAAAGAAGTATACCTTAGGCATTGATAGAAATATCATTATGCGTATTTACCTAACAAGAAAAAACGGAATCACCAATAAGATCATTATTAGTTAGAGTAAGAGTGAGGAGAGTAGAGTATTGCAAAGATAGATCCATGACCAAAGATGACTCAACACGATTGATAAGCTGAAACACTTCAATGTCTAAATTATCTCTTAGAGTAAAACACTGTAGCAAGAAAAAATGTGAGTAGATATCAAGAAGATGTCTCAAGTACAATTTCTAAAAATAACATGATTATGCGGGATCCATAAAGATCAAAGAAAAGAGAAAATAAATGCATTAAAAAGTAGAAATAGAAAGATTGTTGAGCTTAAAGAAATTGGGAGGATTAGAAATTAAACTTGGCAAGGCAAACAAGAGAATGTTACAAAGATTGGGAGCAAAGTTACAACAAAACTGATTAGCAAAGAAGTAATCAAAAAAAATGCGGTGAATGGACTCAGGGCAAAAATTGCAGTGGCTGTAAAGAATCGAGTCATGCCAGTTTCCTTTGGTCAGATTAACTTTAGAATTTTACTGCTAATCAAACAAAAATATTTAATTAGCTATCAAACCAAGATACATCATCAGATGTTGAGGAAGTTTTGTGCAGTGTTGATGAGAGTAGCATTAAGAATTTGAAGTCAATCTGAAATTGAGAGATGCAAAAAATTGTATAGCTTTAGCCAGTGAACATTTTTTCTTGCAAAAAGGAAGGTTATAGATCGAAGGAAATAATGATTTAAGTTGACGATCTTTTTATAAATGATCTCCCAAAATAGAGTTTGAAGGCCAAAATCAATTTGAAAATTACAGAATTCAGAGAAGATGGAATATATCTTTTAGGTAGTTTTCAAATCGGAGAACAATTGATACTTCACAAAAAGAAATATATAATAACAAAATATAAAGTTGTTTGCTCTTTTAAACCAAGACATAAAAGAAATATCAAAGTGATATTTCACAAAAAAATAAAGATGTTTCTGTTATTTCAAAAAGTAAGAAAAAAGTGAAGATAAGGGAATGTTAGACCCTTTTTTAAAAGTTTTAATTTGTTATTTTGCTTGCTGAAAGGTAATATATAATAACAAAAGTTTTTAAAATATCGTTTTCTTGACAGAGGATTAGTATTAAGAGACGTATTTGTAAAATTATAAAAGATCATGACAACAAAAAGTATAAAGAATTAGAGTTTAGATAGGTAGTTTAAAATACAACAAAAGAAAAGAAACAAACATTAAATAATTACATCAATCAAATCTACCCAACATGGAACAGCTAGATTGGCCAGATCAAAAGGTGCAAGGGTAATAGGAGCTTGATCAGGAATAATAGAGTCAGATGTTAAGAGTAGGGTTCGCAAGTTTATAAGATATAAAAGATTAATTACAGTAGAATTACCATCAAGGACCAAAGTTTCTAATCAAAAGAAAAGTAAGTGGATATCAAATTGACATCTAAAAGTGAATTATAAATAACAGAGAGATTGCGGGAGATCCATATTGGCCAAAGAAAAGCAAAAAAAAAAAATATATCTAAATTTTGATGTTTAAAGCAAAATTTGAAAAAACCAGTTAACAACAAAATGCAAAAGTCAAAAGGTCAAAGCTAAAAAAAATGAATAACACGTAAATTAGATGCACAACGCCATTAATGCATTACAATTATTTGAAATTAATAATTTCCAAAAAAAGTGTGGTTGAGGCCGACTTTTTAAAACACCGCTAAAGTGATGTCTTGATAGTGGAAGACTTTTTATTAAAATTTATAATTTATGATTTAAAATTACGTATAATGTGTTTTAAACGTATAATTCCTAAAATATCTTTATGAATCAAATGTCAATAAGTATGTGTATATATATATATATATATATATATATATATAAAGAAATATATAAATGCCCATGAGAACGATCGCAAAGACGATGGCAACGATGACAGTGACAGCCCAGAAGCACGAGGGCAAGGGTGTCATCCTCGTGGTTTCAATCTGAAAAAAGAAAAATCACGATTTGAAGTTAAATATTACTGAAAAATAATTATAATAATTATAACAGTGTCATTAAAAATTAGGTATACATATATATATATAAAATATTTACAACTGTCCTCGGACGCCCACCCCGATGGTCACACGTGTCGCCGACCGGAGGACCAGGCGACGTACCGGTTGGGCGTCACGCTCACCCCCACCCCCACCCTCCGGCCAGCTGTGGTGGCCTCGAGATCTCCGAACGCGTCGCGTCTCCGGCCGCCCCGTGGTCCGTCCGACACATGCTTCCCTAGGCGCGGCGGTGACAGCTAAGCTAGGGTCACACTCCTGGCCCGCCCCGCTCTCTCGATCTCATCCGATTCTTTTTATCATTATCATATTAAGATAATTATTTATTTTTTGACCGATGGTATTGAGATTGGATTTGTTTATTTGGACTTTTTTATTATTATTTAAGGTAAATTAAGTTTTATGATTTACGATAAAATATATAATTTTATATTAAAAAATAATGATATTAATTTAATTTTATAAATAATAAAAAAAAAAAAATTATTTGATAAATATATCGTACAATATTGTAATGTACATTGAAAAATAAAATTGTACAGTACCAAAACATAAAGACAAATGATGTCATTATTATCTTGTTTGTTTTTTTAACTTTAATTTTAATTTTAATTTTATATAAATTTTTATATATTATCATTATTGTATAAATTTTATATGTAAATTTTTACCTTATAATTTACTAAATAATTTTATCATTGTTTACAAAATTATCTTTAACTTTAACTTTTTACTGTTATTAAAATTGAAGTTGATTTAGGTAATAAAAATTTATATGTTAAAATTTATACAGTAATAATGACATTAAAAGTAATTTTAGACTTAAAAAAAGTTATTTGTGAATGCAACCTAAGAAATTTAGATTTTATTTGACAAAATCTACATGTTAGGTGAACCAATAATTTATATTTTTTTAGATTGACATAATTTTTGAAGTAAGAAAATCTCTTTCTATTTCTCCCTCTAGCAATTATAGTGAAAATATTTACTTTCATTATGTTATTTGTTAAAATATATACTTTATATAGTAAAAATTTTAAATCCTAAAAACCGTAACTTTAAATCTTAAAAACTCTTGTAAATTTTATTTTCAAACAAAGTCATAGTTATAAATTTATAAAAAGTTTTTTCCTAATTGAAGATTTGAACTTAATGCCTTAAGGTCTCAAGAGGCTCTTACAATCGTCATAGGCTATCACTTCAATAATTAAGATTTTTTTTGTCAATTAAAAGATTGATTAATTAAAAGATACAAATGTGAAATTACAAGAGACCACATGTTCAATATAAAAAAAAAGTAATAACAACTAAAAGTACAGACAAAAACTCTAACAAAAAGACCAATAGGAGGCCAATAGTGAGCTAATTGTTGTCAATGACATTGCTAAGATTAGTCTAGTGATTAATTGGAGTAGTAGAGGATGTGCCAGTGAGATTAGTTGGGATCGATGAAAAAATTAATGAAACAAAAAATTGTAAATTATAGAATTTAAAATTACATTAATAGAATGCTAAATTTAAAATAAAAAATGTTAATAAAAGATCTTTTAATTCATTTTAATAGGAAGTCTTATCCGATCCTCCTCATCTTCCTTCTTCGGATATTTCCGCCGAAGTCCGGGGGCATGATCGTCTTTTCAATTTCCAATCCCCACCCTGCCTGCTCTCGTCACGTGCCTATCCGTCCGCTCTCTCTCTCTCTCTTTTTGTCCTTTTTTTTGTTTTGAAAAAACGTCCGTTGGTCGATCGTCGTTTTTGCTTTCAGCGCAACCCCCGCCGCTAACCACAAGGAAGCTTTTTCTAATGATTATTTTAATAATAAAAAGCGTTGATTTGTGTAATTTAAAAAATCTGAGTTCAGCTGTTTTTTTTTCCCCAAAAAATGCTGGTTTGTTTTCATGCAATTGATTAAAGTGAAAGGTTTTGTATTTTTTAAAATATAAAAAAGGATAAAAATAATAAAAAAATTAAATTTTTATTATTATCATTTTTATACTTTTAAAGATGCATTTCTTTTAAATAATTAGATAAATTTCATGTATCACTTGTTACTTTTTTTTCAATGTTTAACGACTATTTTAATCCTATATATGAAAATAATTATAATTTTATTTTATCCAACGTTTTTAATTTAAATTGTATTAATCTCTTTAAACTAAGTATAGAAATAAAAAGGAGGTCATCACATCCAAACTTTCAACTACCACTAATATAAGGTCGACAGTATTATTAACATTAAAATTGAAAAATTATTATTTAGGTCAATTTTCTCGTTGAATTTTTTATTAATTTAACGGAGAAAATTAAATTTATATAATAATTAATTAAGATGATAAAAATTTATATGTTAAAATTTATATAATATTAATAAGATTAAAAATAATTTAAAATAATAATTGAAATTAATATTAAACGAAATATAATCATTTTAATTAATATAATTTTAACTTTAAAATTAACTTAATTTTTATTTTATTTAACTTTTACAATTAATTTTAAAATAATAATAATAATATTATTATTATAAAGCGAGCTTTCCTTGTCTTCTCTGATTTTGCTGCCACAATGCAAAGGAGCCCTGAGCTCTTGCTCTCTCTTTCTTTCGCACTATTTATATATCTCTTCTGTCTCTCTCTCCCACACTGGAAAGGTCACCATTCTCTACCTTTCTCTACCTAATTGTTGTTCCTGATCAAGCTCGAGTCAGCTGTTCCTCCCGTGGGGTATCGGTTGCGAAGAGGAGGTGGTAGAAGTTGGTCTGTGAATCGTTGTGTGTTTCATCTCTGCATCCTGTCTCTTCATTTGCGTTCTTCTTCTTGCATTTTGCTGGTTCCGTGGAGATTGGTGTTTGGATCCGCGTTGGTGGGTTTGCTCAGGGATGATATGCCGATTTCTTTGTTGTGATTTTGTACCATGAAATTTAGTTGGTATTGCAGTAGGAGGAGAGGTGGTGTTGCCGACATGAGAACTCTTCCTGCTCTGCTTGGTCTTTGCCATTGTTTACCAGTCTGATCTGTGCTACCATTCCTGGTTAAATCCACTTGGCTGTTTCTTCCGATTTTGTTCCTTGTCTCCTTAGTTTGGAACAGCCATCAAACCCTAGAAGCTTTTTCTGGGGGTATTTCACATCATCAAGGCGGTAGAAGGGAAGAAGGGGAGGAAAAGGTGAAACCTTTTTTTCGCTTTCGTTGTCGCTCTTGTGTTCTTGTCTCTGTCTTCCCTGTTTCAGAGAGAAATTTGTTCCAGGGTTTAGATCAGCTAGATTTGGTGACGAAACAACCATAAAAATCCTTTCTTTTCGCTACCCAGAGACCTTTCTGTTGGTCGGAGGTGCCTGCCTTCCCCTGTTTTCTCTGTCGCGTAATTCGGGAAAAAAATGGCGTCGAGGTCGTACTCCAACCTTCTCGACCTCGTCTCCGGCGAAGCTCCGTCGTTCAGCAAGATGAACAGCCGAATCCCTCGGGTGATGACCGTGCCGGGCATCATCTCCGACATCGACGACGAGGACAACGACGCGAATTCTTCGTCGCAGTCCGTCCCCCGCGACCGCACGATCGTCGTCGGGAATCAGCTGCCAATCCGCGCCCACCGGCGCCACGACCGGGGGGGATGGGATTTCGTGTGGGACGAGGACTCGCTCCTCCTCCAGCTGAAGGACGGTCTCTCGGCCGACCCCGAGGACATGGACTTCATCTACATCGGGTGCTTGAAGGACGACATTCCGGCGGCGGAGCAGGAGGAAGTGGCCCAGGTGCTTCTGGAGAACTACAAATGCGTGCCGACGTTCCTCCCGCCGGAGCTGTTCTCACGCTACTACCATGGCTTCTGCAAGCAGCAGCTGTGGCCGTTGTTCCACTACATGCTTCCGATGTCGCCGGACCTGGGGGGGAGGTTCGACCGGTCACTCTGGCAGGCGTACGTGTCGGTGAACAAGATCTTCGCGGACAAGATTCTGGAGGTGATCAACCCGGACGACGACTTCGTCTGGGTCCATGACTACCACCTTATGGTGCTGCCGACCTTCCTCAGGAAGCGCTTCAATCGGGTCAAGCTGGGCTTCTTCCTCCACAGCCCCTTCCCGTCGTCGGAAATCTACAAGACGTTGCCGGTGAGGGAGGAGCTGCTGCGCGCCCTCCTCAACTCCGATCTCATCGGCTTCCACACCTTCGACTACGCGCGGCATTTTCTCTCCTGCTGCAGTCGGGTGCTTGGGCTGTCGTACGAGTCGAAGCGCGGCTACATCGGGCTCGAGTACTACGGCCGCACCGTCAGCATCAAGATCCTGCCCGTCGGAATACACATGGGTCAGCTCCGGTCGGTGCTGGGCCTGCCTGAGACGGAGGCGAAGGTGTCGGAGCTGATCGACAAGTTCCAGGGCGTGGGCAGGGTGATGCTTCTGGGGGTGGACGACATGGACATCTTCAAGGGCATAAGCCTGAAGCTGCTGGCCATGGAGCAGCTGTTGAAGCAGCACCCGCAGTGGCGGGGGAGGGTGGTCCTGGTTCAGATCGCCAACCCGGCCAGGGGCCGTGGGAAGGACGTGAGGGACGTGCAAGAGGAGACGCACGGGATGGTGAAGCGGATCAACGAGAGCTTCGGCCGGCCGGGGTACGAGCCGGTGGTGTTGATCGACCGGCCGCTGCCGTTTTACGAGAGGATGGCTTACTACGTGGTGGCGGAGTGTTGCCTGGTGACGGCGGTGAGGGACGGCATGAACCTCATCCCGTACGAGTACGTCATCTCCAGGCAAGGCAACGAGAGGCTCGACCGTCTGCTGAAGCTGCCTCCGTCGGCGCCGAAGAAGAGCATGCTGGTGGTGTCGGAGTTCATCGGGTGCTCCCCGTCTCTCAGCGGCGCCATCCGCGTGAACCCCTGGAACATCGACGCGGTGGCGGAGGCCATGGACTCGGCGATGGAGATGGCGGATTTGGAGAAGCAGCTGCGGCACGACAAGCATTACCGGTACGTCAGCACTCACGACGTCGGCTACTGGGCGCGCAGCTTCCTCCAGGACCTGGAGAGGACTTGCAGGGAGCACATCAGGAAGAGGTGCTGGGGCATCGGCTTCGGCCTGGGCTTCAGGGTGGTCGCCCTCGACCCCAACTTCCGGAAGCTGTCCATGGAGCACATCGTGTCGGCGTACAGGAGGACCAAGGTCCGCGCCATCCTCCTCGACTACGACGGCACCCTCATGCCCCAAGCTTCCATCGACAAGAGCCCCAGCCCCAAGACCATCGACATACTGAACGACCTCTCCGACGACCGCAACAATCTGGTGTTCCTCGTCAGCGCCCGCAGCCGGAGCACGCTGAGCGACTGGTTCTCTCCCTGCGAGAATCTGGGGATGGCGGCGGAGCATGGGTACTTCGTCAGGTAGGAGGCACCAAGCACCAAATTTCCACAATGTAATCGGAGATACCGTCGGGGCCGGCCCGGCTGAGGTTTTTGCGTTGTCCTTCCGCCAGGCGGAGGAGGGATACGGAGTGGGATACGTGTGCGTCGGCGGGCGACTGCAGTTGGAAGCAGATAGCCGAGCCTGTGATGAAGCTCTACACCGAGACCACCGACGGCCCGAACATCGAAGACAAGGAGACGGCGCTCGTCTGGTCGTACGAGGACGCCGACCACGACTTCGGCTCGTGCCAGGCGAAGGAACTCGTCGACCACCTCGAGAGCGTGCTTGCAAACGAGCCTGTTTCCGTCAAGAGAGGCCAATTGATCGTGGAGGTCAAGCCACAGGTGAGGAAACAAAACCCGACTCTCCTCATCGTCCTCCTGTCATTTCGTCGGCTCTCGAATTAGGGATTTTGCGTGCAGGGCGTGAGCAAGGGTTTGGTGGCCGAGCGCTTGCTGTCGACGATGAGGGAGAGGTGCATGATCCCCGACTTCGTCCTCTGCATCGGCGACGATCGATCCGACGAGGACATGTTCGAGGTCATCAGCTCGGCCACCGCCAGTTCTTCGCTAACCCCGGGCACCGAAGTGTTCGCCTGCACCGTCTGTCGCAAGCCAAGCAAGGCCAAGTACTACCTCGACGACACCGCAGAAATAGCCAGGCTGATGCAGGGCCTGGCCTCTGTTTCCGTTCAAGCTCGAGTTAGTCCGGTTCCCTTCTGATCCATGCCTGCGTTCCTCCCGTTCTGCTTGCTTTCACTGGTAGGTTGTACATAAACCTTTTCACTTGCTTAGATTTAGATGTTTTTTCTCTGTTCTTGTTGTTGTTCACATCCCTCTCTTTGCTTGTTTACACGTATTATAATATATTAGCCTTCCTCCTCCCATCCTCTGTGCTTTTGTTCTGCAACTGGAACCTCTTGTTTCGCTGCTATTCCCAACCAAATTCCTCCTCCATATCCCATTGATTCCTTCTGCTGCAAAGGTTCAAGCAATAATCATCCTCCTCTGCCTCGCCGGGCATGTTAACATGGGGTTGCAGTCGTCGTAGTGTCATATCACATGCTGCATTCAATGAACCAGGCTGTCTTGTTCAGACATGAGACTCATGGTGTCCATGTTTGTTTCTGTTGAAATCTTTAACCAGGTTCCTGGCGTTCATGTTGATGTTTGTATTCGTTCATTCACCCAACAAAACCAAAAAATGTAGAGAACAACTGGACATGATCGGCTGGGTACATTTTTTGCCCCACATATGAGTGCTGCATCCATAATCTTTGGTACAGTCGATCCTTGTTTACTTTGCTGCAAGAAAGAAATAATAATCCTTCCCATCATTTAAGTCTGATCCCTTTTAATAAAGTTTTTGGTTATCAAATAAAACAGGGTAGGGTACTTTTGAGGTTTAAACATGAACCCATGAGGTCATTAGTAAGAGATTTTCTTGTGGTGAGAGATTTGAGAGCTGAACAAGAGCTGAGGCACTTTTTTCCTGAAATTGTCGAAATCTATATTATTTAACAAAACAGCCTGTTTTGAAATCCCATTTGCAGGTCTCTCTTTACCTTGGCTGATGCCGAATTTAAAACCTCCCCCTTTACGGCTCACCTCCAGCCATGGGCTGGCAGTGCGCATGTGGCATGGCTGTTGAGATGGATTAAATATTGGTGGCCCTTTTTATCTTCTTCATCTTGCAGATGAAGTTGGCAGCTTGTGGAAGAATGATTTCTTTTTTGGGAGGCCATGGCACTGCCCTCCCTCCCCCCACCCTTCCAAGAATCAATCCACACACTCTCCAAGGCTC
Source organism: Amphibolis antarctica (assembly GCA_024699675.1). NCBI lineage: Eukaryota > Viridiplantae > Streptophyta > Magnoliopsida > Alismatales > Cymodoceaceae > Amphibolis > Amphibolis antarctica. Next base: position 76,341 of record JAMKPZ010000118.1, read on the forward strand.
TCTCTCTCTCTCTCACACACACACACACACACACACACCTTCCTGTTGTGTGTCTTCTCCTCTACCCAATAATGGAAGCACCACCTATGATCTCCTTAGGCTCATTAAGTTCTCTGCACATGACACTTGCCTGTTGCCTCATTCCATGTTTGGTGAAGCTATTTTCATTCCTGTCCGCGGCCTCTTTCCTTTAAATGTACTTGACAGGCATCTTCACTGAGAAATCTCTGGTGGGCACTACTGTTTGTTTTCATTCGCAGTCCCTCATGGAATGAAATTCTCGGTCTCCTTGTTCTCTGCTTCATCATCACTCTGTTTCCGTCGGACAGATTTTGGCAAAGCTTTGCTGCCGAAAATTCTGCATTTTGAAGCAACTCCACAAGTTGTCGGACACTTTTGATAGTTGTTCTGCTCTCTCTCTCAAAAAAATAAAAAAAAGCAGTTGGATTTTCTAGTAATTTTCTCTCTAAAACACTTCAAAATTGTAACGATCATGGCTTTTGATCAGCAGAATTATTTCAGCTGTGGTTAACCATATGCTTAGTGCCAAAACAATCTGGAAGGGTGTTTAATGCTCAACCTGCGAAAGGAGATTTGCTTACTCAATAGGGAAGTAAAGATTCCCATTATGGATATTTATGCACATTGTCATGAATGGTGGTATTTTTGGAAAATTATCAATCAATGGTGAAAAACATGTTGTCAACTATTGAAGAGGCATAAAATCGCATAACTTTTTGTCAAAATGAAGAGGCATGGGCTTTTTTGATAATGGTTTTACTTATACTTGAGTTTGAATCTGATATCTCATCAAATGTAATTAGAAAGATGATTGTGTTGTGGTGAGATATCATGGTAAAACCAATGGATGAGATTTAGAGAGGATTTTGTACAAAGTCTTGTCTAGTTGTCTCTATAATTTAAAAATCTTTTTGTGAAAGTCTTCAATTCAAATCTAACTCAAAATCTATCAATTATCAATCTTTTATATAATATGTTAAAATTTCTAATTATGCGAAATTCTCAATTTATGCATGAAATTCTTTTTAAACCTTAAACTATCGTATACCATGAGAAGAAAATCTTGGCAATGAATATTTTGGGAAAGGGAGGAGAAAGAAAATGCCACACACATGCTTGAGCCCTCAAATATATTTATGCGATTAGTTTTTACAACTGGAAAAATTAATCCAACACATGTACAACACAAGACTCACATTACCAATCCTAATTTATATCAAACAATTTTGCGCCGGGGATTGATTTTCTGCTACAAAATATGAGGTTGGTGATTTTCTGCTACAAAATATCAAACATAATGATTTTAACTTCAGTTTTAATTTTTCATATTTTTTTATATATTATCATTATTATATAAATTTTTATTTTATAATTTATCGCAGAATTTAATTTTGTTTAATAACAAGGTTCACTTCTAGTTCTTCGTAATGTTTGAAGTTAAGACACCTTATTATGTTTAACTTTATTTGATAAAGTCAAACTTTGTTTGATAAAGTCAAGTGATTTTTAAAGTAAAAAATCTTTCTATTTTATTTTCTAATAATTATAATGAAACATTTATTTTCATTGAATCGTTTGTTAAAAGATATAATTTACATGGTAATTTTTTTTGTAAATTTCATTACCAAATCAAACCTAAAAACATCCTAAATCATGTCTTGTAATCATATGATGGCCGGCTTTCAAGGACAAATCCCTCCCTGCGTGCAATCCAGTTTCATCAATCACATCAACAGGAAGGAGGTGGGAGCATGACGATACGATTCCATCGATCAACATGGCCGGAGGGTGGGGAGTGGTCCCTTGCGACGTGTGATCGGTGGCATCCAACTTATGTGTGGTTGCTGCCCTCGCCACTCTCATCAGTGTTGGCCCTGCCGAAAACAGCGTGCAGCAGAGTTGGGAATCTTTTGTTGGGTACCAGTCAGTCGTCCTTCAGATGCCACTTGGTGGTCACATCCATGAACCGTGAAATTGGACATCTTTTTTTCTTGAAAAGAACGTCAGAGGTGATGTTTTGGAGGATATGCCTGCAAACCCCATTGGGCATTGGCAAATTGATGAATGAGCGTATGGGACTAGAATGCTGGCATGGACTCCACAACCAGAAGCTTTCTGTATCAGCAAAGCCACCTACATGATTGGTACAGTTCAACCATTGTCCATAACTCAAAGAGTAATGGCCCAGCAGAGTCTTGTGATGGGTTCAAAAGAAAAGTGCAAAGCTAAGAAGCACCACAGTTTTGCTAAAGACAAATACTGCAATAAACAGGAGAGTTTGGTGCTTAAGTGAAAGCAATCATCTCAGCGTGACCGTCTCCGCCATTCGGCGCCTTAGTGCCCGTAAATCAACTGCTGCTCTCCTCGCCTTCACCGTCGCCGTCTTGATTTGGATCAGCCTATCATACATACACCATGGGAAACTGATAAAATGTGGCCTTTTCAGGCCTTCGTTGTAGCGACCCCAGTACTCCGGATGATAGGTTACATAGTAACAGGCAGATGCTTTTGCATCAAGATCATGGTCATCATCATAAGGGCTTTTCTTCTTGAACCATGTCCTCACTTCCTTTCTCAGGGACTTGATTGCAAGCCCTATGGCCTCTCCATCTTTGTACTTGTTGAAGGTCTTTGACGGCTTCATGATGCTACCACTTAGGATCTCAGCCTCTGTCTTAATCCCATAATGGTCCATGAGGTTCCCAAGCTTGAAGTCGTACCCGTCCTTGAACTGAGAAGCTTCATCGAGATACTCGTCAAAGCCATCGACTTCCATGTCAGAATCATATGACTCTGCTGCCACCTCCTTGGTGAATGCCTTTATGTGACTTGCATGAGGAGCAACGTCTTTGACCGCTCGGAAGAGCTTTCCAATCACTCCCTTGGATTCATATGTTGGTTTGCCTAACTTTTCCATGAAGTCTGGGTACTCTTTCACCTGAAGATGGCGTGGGATAACAGCTGGTTCACCAGTCTTGGGAAAATCCACTGCAATAGAGAAGAGCCGTGCAAGTTCAATACATGGTTGACTTGCTGCCCTCAAATTCTCTTTATCGGCAAACACCGTGTGGGCATTAGCGATGACCCCAAGGCTGTCATTAACCATGTAATCGGTGAAGTATTCCTCTACTTCCTGCACCATGGAGATGAGCCAGGAAAGTCTGGTATAAACATTTTACAACACTTCACTGGCATGATTTTACAAAAATTTAACTCCCAGCGATTGATCGCTTATGAATTTTAAAAACTGGCTAACTTATTCTGATAGCAAGCAGTTTTTCAAAGTATGCACGCAAATGATGCAGGGAAATAATTGACTCCGGTTTGACAGTCAAATAGACAAATGTAAAGCAGGTGAATTATTGTGGAGAAATTATTTTGTATATGATGTGAGGCATCTGGCAAGGATGGAAAAATGAGTTGGATTTGAGTCAATCTGTTTACAACTAAACTCATTGATGTTCAATCCAAATTTGACGTGTTCAAGAAATGTGTGAATTTTCAATTTGAATTCAACACATTTATAGAGATGGGTTCACCCAACCCAATCCTTTTTTAACTTGCTTATGCCATTTAATCTGTTTAAACCGTATAACCCATTTAATTGTCTACATGCTATAAATGTCATATATTTAATTAAAAGTGAATAATTATGTAAAATATTATATGGCGTGTTATATAATAATGATACACAAATCTCTCAGATGAGTTGAATCATAAATAGGTTACATGGGCTAAACTCAAATTCAACTCATTCATTAAATGAGTTAAACAAGTCAGTCAACTCATTTATGACTTGAATTCATTTAACCTCAATTCTAAGGCATTTAATCAACAACTTGATGGGTTTGCACTTCATAGGTCGTGATTCATTTTGTGAGCCCTAGCATTTAGTCAAATTCCCAACTCAACTTGTAACATAGACCTTGTAAGGCTTTGCCAACAGAGTAAGACGGTCTTGTAGGGAGCCAACAGGGTGAGAACTAGGGATCCTGACAAGTACACCTTCAAACCATCAAGACCTTTTTGCAGTCATCATTCCAATCCAATTGACCACAAAGAGAAGCAAAGGAAGATTGATTTGTCTTCTGGGGTAAAGATGATGAATATGATCAAGAAACCTACCTAACCAGTTGCTATGCCCTCCATGGCTGAGGAACCCACCTAGGAAGCTAATTATCGCATTTCCACTAGTTGACTAGCCACAACATAGAGAAATGTCAAAACCTAAAGAAAGAGATCAAAGTACTTGTCCAATGTGGTTGCCCAATCAAGTAGGTCGAAAAAATGCAGAAGATACCAATACAAGCAAAGGCTGAGGTGAAAAGAGACAAGAAAGGATGGATGGGGTCAAAGGTAATCAAGATGATACCCACATTACCCGAGTGAACCGGCCCAGCATTTGGTAAACCAAGATTAAAGTGGCTTTCCCATTAAGAGAATCAGAATACGTTTAGGTTAGGGTCCAAATAGGTACCCCCACATTATATCAAATTTACCTCAGTAATAAGAGCGACTTAATTTTTTTTTGTTTGTTATAAATATTTCTACAGCTTTCTAGGTCGTTTGATTGCAATGCATGCTTGAAAAACGAGAAATTAATATTAACAAAGACCAAACAAATGAAAAATTAAGTGTCATAACACCGTGGGGTTAAATGAGCAGTGTACAGGGGACCTACTTCTAAATTAATCAGAATTTCCTTGCTTTAGAATCTTTGATGAAACACACAAGCTGTTAATGTTAGATGTATGACATCCTCCCTTGGTTCCTTTGCTGCTATGCTAGAATTGAAAAAAGCTAAAGAAAACGGTGAAATACAATTATACAAGTGAATACGGGAAAGAGACATACATTACAGTTAAGGAAAAAGAAAAATTCAATGCATAACCAAATGCTAAAGAAAACGGTGAAATTAACTATTTATTTTCAATATCTGGTAACGTTATTATTAAGATTTTCCCTCAATGTAAGGGCCAATAAAATCCCTAAAGAGAAATTGAAAGAAAAAGATAAGCAGGATAAAATGTTTGCAATTCCATCCATATATACCTCAATTGTGACATCACGGTCCAGGGTCATGGTTGGTGCTGAGGTATATTCCATTGGAGAGAATTGGCGGTGTGGAATAAGAAGAGGATCCCAGGTAACAAAATAAAGATCTCCATCAAGGTCACTTCCAGAGCATTCATTTGGGTGAGGTCTGTTTTGAAAAATAAAATCAGCCAACTAAGTCAACAGAAATAGTTGAGAGTTATTTAGTAATAATTTCTAAATCTGTTCTCCCTTTGTGTTATTCACCAAACTACTTATCCTTGTATTTCTCAACAAAATGAGGTTGTTGAATGTAAGCATTGTCATATCTTAGATGTTGCTAAAGCTTTTATTTTTCTGATGAAGGTTGCAAAATACTTCTAGTCTAATGTTGTTTTCACTACTTCCTATCTTGTGAACTGCATACCTTTTAGACCTCTTGGAGGTAAAATTCCCTTGTCATCTTTGTCCTGACATGAAACCTTTGCCCACTCTTTGTGTGTTTGAGTGGGTTGCCTTTGTTTAGGATCTTTCTCCTATGTTGGACAAACTTTTGGCACAATCCCAAAACTGTGTTTTTGTCAAATATTTCAAGACACAAAAAGGATGTTGGTTCTATCATCCTCTCACTAGGAGACAATATGTTTCGGTAGATGCTACTTTTTTCGAATCACAACCTTATTTCTTTGAGATTTTTAAGTCCTTTGAGACCGTTCTTCTTGTTCTTGTTCCTATTAGTGATAGGTGTAGTAGTAATGAGACTAGTAGTGACATAGCTACTACTTCCACCTATTCATTGCAGGTGTATCAATGACATAGATGCCTCCCACCATCTTTGGTGGCCAAACTTGCTAAAGTCCTTAGCCACAGATTCTACACCCTCCACCACCTCTGATGATCTACCCAGTAAAAGGAAAAGTAAAGTACGAGTGAAAAGATAAAAAACAAATGTAAGAATAAAAAATAAATATAAAAATGTAAGAATAGAAAAAAAAGACAAAAAATAAAAAGACCAAAAGCACCTGAAAGTAATAAAAAAAGAGTAAATAAAATGACAAAAAAAAAATTAAAAAAATCACGTGAAAGGAAAAAAAAAAGCAACATTATTTTTTTTCACTTTCATGTAACACAATCCATATGACCCCCTTAGACATTTAACATGAAATTAATATATGTATAATTCCTTTACTTTTTAAATAATTTTGTCATTATGAATCTCTTTAACTTATTTGTAAATAATTTAAAACTTTTTTCGTACGTGTAACTACTATATCTCAATATAATTGATATTTTATGCTTGATAATTGCCTAAAATATTTATCTAAGTATTTTTACACACTTGTCATAACTTATTATATCTTATCCTTAAGTTTCAAGTTGAAATTTGGTGTTTTATGATTGTTTCCACAAAATTATTGTGTTTCCATTGATACGATAATTAAAGGTGTCAATCGTGTCGTGCCAGCACACGGCACGACACGATTTTTGTGTCGGCATGATTCGTGTCGTGCCGACACGACCCCACACCGCCAACAAAAAAACACTATTTATGTTGGTCAATGACACGATTTTGATCGGCACAATTTTTTAATTAATTTATTATTTAATTAACAAATAATAACATTCTTCTCGAGACCCAATGTCACGACCCAGTGGTCGACCCAATAGACCTGGTGGCCCGTCTCCCCTGCTGACCGCATGACCCGTTCACCCTGCCGGTCGCACGATCGTTCACCCCCTCTCGCACACACGACCGTTCACCCTGTTGGCTACACGACCCGACAGCCCGTCCCTCCCGTCGGCCACACGACCCCGTTCACCCCCCTCCCACGTACACGACCGTTCACCCCGCTGGCCGCACGACCCGAAGACCAGTCCCCCCCCCCCTGCAACCTGGTGGCCAGAAAATCAACTAACTAGATTACTATTTGTTGATTAGACCTACAAGCTCAAACAAATAATAAGATGCAAACTCTGGTTAATTGTAGGTGAAGAGTAATAGCTAAATGGGTTGTTACAACATACCTTTCCCCTTTTTGTGGAAATACAATGCAGTCAACCATGTGGTAAAGATATGGAATATCAATTGCTTCCAAGACACGCACATCACCAGGATGAAGACATGGATTCTTTGCAACAACTACTTTGCCTGTTATAACCCTGTGTTGATGCAGCCCATTGTTTGGGAAATGTTTCTTGCCAACAGAGGAAACCTGAACAAAAACTTGACCATATTCCAAAGTTATAGTTTCATCCAAGCATCCCATCAATGATCTTCCCTTTGGAACAAATATCCTTGTCTTTTTCCTTAGCTCCAAGAGTTTTGCAGCCCTAAAGGTTTGCAACAATGATGAAAGAAATGGTTCCTTATCAGGTTTATAACCACATGAAAGCAATCCTTTAAGAACATTAGTGGTTTCACCTAGAGACATGACCTCAAGTGCCTCTTCTGCCCTTTTGAGATCTGTTAGGATCTCGTCCAATTGTTCTACGGCTTCTTCTTGTTTCTGTTCAAAGATACGATCTCCTACTCCAAGAGTTGATAAAAGAGTTATTATCTGACGATTGAGAAAACATGGCTGGTACTTGCTATAGGCTAAAATATCCAATGATATATTATTTGAGTCAAATTTGGACATGCTTTTTCGCAGTGATAGTTTGATTGTTGATTGAGGATCAACAGCCACAACACCTTTGTAGCCACAGTACCTAATCTGGAAAGCAGACGGTGTTGAAGATTTTAGATTACATTTAATAGCAACTTTTCTAGCAAAATCAGGAGAAATTTTGCCAATTCCATCGGAGAAGAGATAGCCTGCAGAATTTTCAATATCAGGAATAATATCAACTTCATACTTAGGGACTTGCAAAGTTTCAGTTGATGAACTAAAAGATTGTCCAAGTCTTGCAGCATATTTAGCCACATTTCTGATCTTCCTAAAATCACCCATATCCTCTCTAATATTAGTAGCAGATAAGCCCATCCTTGATGCAAACATCCATGCTGAATTCTCTCTCAACTGGCTAGCAGAGAAGGCAAGAAATTCAAACTTCTTGTTGCCTATCACAATGCCTCTCTTTAGAATTGATAATATCCTTCTATAAATATCAGAAACTTCATGAGTTCCTCGGACCGATAAATCTGTTGAACGCATTTTATCAGAGTCTTCATCTATAAAAGAAATCCTTAAGAAATTATCCAAATCTTCTGGGAATCTACGTAACACTCGATTGGAAACATTAATTTCCGGTCCACAGAAATATACTTTACAAGGGGTTATCTGAACTCTATGAACATAAACCAGGCCAGGATCTAGTGTGATACTTGTTGACTCAGGTGGATGGTTTGACTTTTTGTAATGTGAATACCGGTCAAACAACCACTTCACAGGATCATAGCAGACATCTCCTGAATGGGTGAGTTCCTCTAAGGCACGTTCAATAAAATTAATATGACATATACGAGGATTAACGAACTTAAAGAACTTGTCATCAATAGTAGGACCTGAGAGAACCCCATTCTGAACCAAGTGATTTACTTTGAAAAGGATTTTATAAGGAATATCATCCAAGCGAGGCTGAACAATAGGGACCAGATCTAGACCACAAGAATCTTGGACAAGACCATGAGAATATGTTGAACCCCGCACCAAAGAAAACATACTATCAACTTCCTTGTAGTAAACAAAATAGTGGCCAATGTCAGGAAGCTTGCAATTGCGTGGGATTTCCAAACAAAACGTAGAAGACTGCCCTATACAACTCTTAGGTGTGAAATCTGTTGTTCTCAACCACTGATCATCTAGAGCATCCTTATAAAAATTATAAAGGGGATTTTCTAACAAGCCTGCTGAAGTGCCAGGAGAATTTAGATAGTAAATCATAGGTGCTTGGACCTAAAACCACAAAAATTGTCATTAGTATCACATATTAAGTTAATAACAAAAATTTAAGATATAAATGAGATAAATACTTAAAAAATGGTAACCATATCAACTTATGAAAACCTCCTGCAAAAAATCTCCTTCCATGAAAATTTTTTCTTTTTTCATTTGTTGACAACAGTTGTTTTCATTCAATGCTATTTGTTTAGAAATGAAATATTTCTCTTAGAGGAAATGTAACATTGCCATAGTTTCTTAGCTGGTTTCGTACAACTCTTGCCATGATGTTACTACGGAGCATCAGTGACATTAATCTTTTCATTCATATATTTCTATCTATAGTCAAATATCTAGTTAAATTGCATAAATTCTCACAATTTTAACAAAGTAGTTTTAGAATTTCCTTTATTTCTTTTAATTTCTTCTACATTAATTAATTCTCCTCTTATAACTAGTGTATTCTTTGACCTCTTAAGGATATGATCAAACTAATTAAGCTGATTTTCTCTTCTTTTATCTTCAATTCGTGTAACTCTTACTTTACTCTTAATAAAATCAAACTGTAACTCATCTTTCATAGTATCATCACTCATCTATCTAAGAATTTACATCTCTACAATACTACCTTTTTATACATGATCATACTTTACAACCTGCCATTCTAACTATAAAGCGTAGTCAAGTGAATTACAGTTTTATAGAATTTTTCTTTTAATTTTAAGAATATTGTCCTATCATACAATACTCCAAAAACATTTCTCTACTTCATTCACCCTACTTTAATCTTATGAATAACATCTCTTATATTTTCTGTATTGTTATTTATTGTTGATCCTAAGTATTTAAAAATCTTACTTTTACGAATTTTATGACCATTTAATTGTATACCATCATCATGATTCCTATTTTTGTTAAACCTTCACTTTATATATTCAATTTTCAATCAATTTAATCTAAATCCCTTGGAATTTAAAGAATTTTTCCATAATTATAATTTAGAACTAATTCCTACTTTACTTTCATTAACCAACAAATAACATACATCAATGCATTTCTCCTAGAATTTTCTTATTTATTTCATCGATAATTTAGTCATTGGTATAAACATATGTTTATTAAAAATTCCTTAATTTCTCCTCTTATAGTTTTAACATTATTAACTACTCTTTCATGCATGTCTTTTATAAAATCATCATATTTTATAAGAACCCATTATCTTTCCAAAACCCACCACAGTAGGTTTATAAGTACCTTATTATAAGTTTTCTCTAAATCAATGAAAACCATGTGGAGGTCCTTTTACTTAATTTTAAAATTTTCTATTAATCATATAAATAAATGAATTGTAACCTATTCAACAGAAATCCACATTAATTTTCTATGATTTTAATTACATGTCTTAATCATTGCTCAAATACTCTTTCTCATAGTTTCATAATATGACTCATTAACTTAATGCTATGCTAATTATTACAAATTTGCATGCTCCCTTTATTCTCAAATATAAGTATTAAAGAATTCTTTTTCGATTTATTTGACAAGTTTGTCTTTAAAATTATATTTAAAAGTTTAGTTAACCACTTTATTTTTGCTTTAACCATACACACTTCTACACCTTAATAGGGATATCTTTACTCCAATAGTTTTCCTACATTTCATTTTCTTAGTAGTTTTTTTTAACCTCCAAACTACTAATTCTTTTAAAATAACTATAGTTTATATCATTTGTATTGCTATCCAAATTTTACATGTCAAAGTTTCTTATGGTAGATTCATTAAAAAGTTTACTATAATGCCAATACCATCTATCCTTTATTTGATTTTTTTACTAAAACTCTATCATCTTTATCCTTAATATATTTTTCTTAACTCAAATTTCTATATATCCATTCTCTAGTTTTAGCCAATTTATATGTTCTAATTTCCCCTTGTTTTGTGTTCAAATTATCATATTATCCTTTATAGGCCTAATTTTTAACTTTACTAACAATCTTCTTAGTATTCTTAGACATTAATATTTGATAAGATGGACTACAAAGGAGTAAATTGGTCACTTCTATAATCACATCTAGCCTACTCTTAAGGACCTAAAGGGTGGAGCATGGGTTGTAAGCCATAAGGGATTTTATAACCTCATCTGATAGCTCCCATGTTTACTCACTTTTATAATCTAATTAAACAAATTTGATATTTAATCTATAAATGCATGTCAAAGTTAATAATCAAACAATAGGTAGACGTGTTAATTAGGCCAGGCCCGATCGTGCCAACACGTCCTAAATGGTCAAATCATATTGGTTAACGACACGACACAATTTGGTAGGCCATGTCTGGGTTGGTGTCTTGTGGGTTCGTGCTACCACAACGCAACCCACTTTTGGCACATGTGCCAGCACGCCATAACCCACTATTGTAATTTTTTAAATAAATAAAATAATAGACTTTTATTAAATTACATGCATTACGTGTAACTTAGTGGTTTGAACTTGTTAATGAGTAGTATATGATTGTAGGTTCGAATCTCACATTTTTCCATCTTTTAGTATTTATAAAATATAAATTATATTAACAATATAATACCTTTTTAATAAAATAAATAATTTAAAAAAATTCAACACAACTTGACACAGTCAAACCGTGTCAATCAATGATACAAGCCTAGCTGAGATGGACCGATGGTTTGTGCCTGGGCTACATGCCACATGACCTAACATGGTCGGACATAACATGAACAATGTCATGCCCATTAAAAATTCAGGCTTGGCATGGCCCATTAACATGTCTAACAATAGATAAAATGAATTTCTCAAAAATTCTCAACCCTCAAGGGAAGAATTACAATGTTAAATATTGTGTATATAATGAGACAAAAGATTAGATGCAAGTTACAGTGAAAATGACATAGAAATATTGTTTTTTGTGAAGAATTGTGTACAATAGAAGGAAACATAATAATAATAATATATAGCTTGTATTGGAACATATACATCATTTCAAAATTTAGATTGTTTTAGGCTGATCTAAAAAAAATACAAACTCCAGAAAATACTTATAGAAAGTGGATATCAAAAATATGAAATAAGTAATTTAATTGAAGGGGCAAACCAGAAATAGCAGAACTTTTTTGCACAGATGGCTAGATCTTTGTAGCTGAATTTCCCAAATGTTCTCATAAGAAAACTCAAGCTTATATGAGCAATTATCATGGGAAAGAAAGAAGCATATCTTTCTCGTATTTATGCCAAAGCTGAACTTAACAACATCCATGCTACAAAGAACAGAAAGTTTGTCTGCACCACTTAGAGAACCAATATGCAGAGTTGTATCGCACAACTCAAACAATGAAATTCTTGGCTTTGGCACAATGTCACGCTCCATATCTTGAACTCTCAAACGGATGGACTGGTATATAAGGCTATTCACCTGTGCCATTCTTTTTATCTTCGAGGCATGGTAGCTCTCTGTGAACTGAACCAATACAGTGGCACGTGATCTTGATTTTATATCCTTTGGTGGTCGGATTTTAAGTGCATAAATGGTATCAGGACCAGTTTGACTCTCCAGGAATATTTTAACATGTGGAACAGTAGTTGTGCTATGAAAACCAAAGATTGAGATTGACTTCACACCCTTGGTGCTAACTGCTGATTCATCTGTGATATTCATAACTGTATGAGATGGAAGCTCCACGTATGGCTTTGAAGCCATTAAAACAAACAGAAATAAAATCTAATTTTGACACCAAATTAGACTTCAATAGATAATACAGCTTTTTTTTTCTTTTTTCAACAGATAATACAACTAGTAAGGTACACAATATTGTTATGGAAAAGCAAATAAAAATTTTGATTATAAACCAACCTGGAACAAAATAACAAATAAACCATAAAACTTTCGGAGATATGGTATTCATTATTCAGCTATCAGAAGTCATGAAAAGTTTTATGCTAAGATGGAAAAATCAGAATGAAATGTCACATTTTTTCATTTCCATTCCTTGTATTCTCCATCTCTGCTCTTGTTCTTTCTGTCATCTTGAATCCTTAGTGATATTTTGAGGTTGAGCATGATCCAAGAAATTATATTTGACTGTGAATAACTAACATGCATCTCTTGCCAAAGAATGGGTGTAGCTGCATATGCTTGGCAACATATTGCATTCAACCACCTCCACTTAAGATACATATGAAACAAAGAGAAGTGATCGATATGCTAAACTCCATTGAAAAAATTATCCTCAAAATAGAATTATCTCTTCCATTTCGAAGCTATGATGTGGAAAAACACATGGCAAGTCATGCCCATAGAGAAGCAATGCAACCTATCAACCATGGAAGTAGAACGAACACCACCCAACAAAAAAGTGTAGAGAAAATCGATAGTCATGAGCATAGACGCAACAAATGACAATGAACCAACACAAGCACCGGCGGTTTGCGTTGGTAATTTTCCCTTATTTCACAAGTACTTGACAAGGAAACGAAACATATTAACTAAGGCTAATGGTTACAGTAGAAACCCCTCGAATCAGAAGAAGTTCAAGGCTGAAACAACCCCATAAAACCCAAATGACGAATCCAAAAACACAAACCACAGATCGGCAACCCCTGCAAGCACAAAAATATAAATAGAAATGCAAACAATAGCAGCGACAAGAACGGCACACAAACAAGATCAGGCAAAAAAAAAAACAGAGGCAGCAAGAACACCAAGACTCCCATATCAACAAATCCCCTTTCGATGAAAACCCAACAAATCTGTACTCAAATATCTCAGAACAACCAATAGTTCTTCCGTAGTTAGAAAAAGCACCATCAGAATAGCAGAAAATCCACACGGCCAGAGCAGCACAGGTATCATCACTCACCTGCTTCTTCATGTCCAGAACCAGTCCGGCCACGAGCGCCCCCGCGAGAAAAACTCATTGAGAGCAGGAACGTGGGGTAGAGCGTGGATCCAACACTACCATCTTACTGCATTTATAGAAAGCAGACTAGCACTTCGGATTTTTCAACAAATCGTTCGAGTGACGATGATTTTTGCATTCGTTTGGAAACTACTTTTTAACTTCAGTTACGTATACATTTTCACCTATTATCGTTATATTTAAATTTATATTTTTAAATTATATTTATTATATATCACAATTATATAATAAATTAATTAAATAGTGATAAAATTATGAATTAAGAATTTATATAATAATAATGATATATAAGAATTTAATAGAAAAAAGAAAAAATCTTTTATAAATAAAATTATCATATCACACAAACTTCAATATGTAAACTTTATCGTACTTTCTATGTGATTTTAATTTCACCTCACTTTCAAAATTGATTTGAAATTCTTCTTCAAAGTTTGGAATATAAATTGCAAGTATTATTAAAAAAATAATAAAACGAAATGAGCATATAAGTTAATATTACATTTGAATGGACTTTTTTTATGTGTAATTATCAAAAAGAAAAAAAAACGAATGCTTATATTATTTTTATGTGTAATTTTTAATATCAACGTGATTGCCATTTTTGAGTTTTTTGGAACACCAAATTTTTCTTGTTTTTTGTCATTTAAAAAAAAAAACCAACTCGGTATTAAAAAAAAAAAAAACTGTTTTACTCGTTTTTGGATGAAAAATCATACGAGAGATATTACTATTAACCTTAACTTAAATCAATCAGTTTACTTTCATGAATTACGTTTATAATTTTTGACTTTTTCAGCAAAAAGTGTTTTTTTTGTCTCCTACAAACAAAATTGCCTAAAGATGTGTCCGCTTAAGATATAGAATTAAGTAAAAAAAAATTTATATTTAAAAAAAAATTACACAATTAATAAGGTATGTATTTTGATATTTTTTAAAATATAAAATATTAAAATTATTTATTCAATATATAATAAAAAATAAAAATATATAATAAAAAAACCGTAAATAAACGTGACCCCAATTCTAACACGACTCCGAGTCGTCTCATGTCGTGTTCACGTGGACACTCCAAAAGCATCTTTTATTTATTTTAATTTCATATAAATTTTATATATTATTATTATCGTATATATTTTTATAGATAGATTTTTATCAGAACTTAATTTTATTTATTTTAATACTTTTAATTCTAATTTTTCATAATTTTTAAATTTAACTGTACAATAAGAAAATTTAAAACAAACGACTGTGATAATTATTCTAATTCATCCACATTTAGATCAGAAATCGAAATCGATCGATATGATATTGTGTATATAAATTATACATTAAAATATTTTTGACGAAGGATCGATGCCTGCTTATTTGACTTAAGAAAAAAAATTAATTTATAATGCATTTATGGGAGGTTTTGAAATTTTTAAAATTACTTTTAACATTATTATTATTATATAAATTTTAACATGTAAACTTTTATTATTTAAATTACTATATAATTTCAACTTCAATCAATTCTAACTTTAATTTTATTTAACTTTCAAAATCAAAAAAATTATCTTTAAATACACATAAAATACACCTATTTTTTTTAGAAAAAAAAAGGTTATATTTTCAATTTTCTCCGCTGCCGTCCTTCCGCTGTCACGCGCCTCGTACACGTATTTTTCACTGCAATGAGATTCTTTAATTTTAATAATTATTAAAAGTTAGAGTTAAGAGTTACAAAATAAAATAAAAATATATTAAAATTATATAATAAATTATAAATTAAAAATTTATTTATGAAAATTAATAATGTATGGAATGATAATAAAACTTGAGGTGAGGTGGAATTAATAGGCTTATGATCGTGATAACTCACCTGCTTTTATCAGAGCCCGCCAAAGGTTTGTCCTTTGCGGATATCTCCGCGTCCCTTTTACCTCCTCCACCGAGGAAAGGAGAGCGAGAGAGAGGGGGAATCTTCGCGGCTAAGCAATGCTGCAGTGGTTTGGCAGTGAGAGGGAGATGATGATAAGAGCAGCACTGGAAGAAGAAACCTTCGGTGCGAAGCAACCACCCTTGCAGGGTATTATCGTACGGTAGTACCCTCGTCGGAATCAACAAGTGAAAATGTAAGGATACGGTTGTTTAAAATACACCTGACTTTTATGTTTCGTTTGTTTTTTAAATTTTATATAATAATAATAATATTATTATTATTATATAAATTTTTATTTCATAATTTATTATAAAATTTTAATATTACTTGTAAAATTATTCCTAACTTTAACTTTTTACAATTATTAAAGTTAAAATTTAAGTTAAAATTGATAAATAAATAATACTAACTTTCGGAAAAAAATTAAATAAATAAGATTGATGTTTTCGGTATAGTAATTTTATAACTTGTTGAATGTTAATTACATTACTTTTTAAAAAAAATAGACTTTTTAAAAGTAAATTTAAAATTTTATAAAAATTACAATTTTAATAAACAAACGTAATTCTTAAATAATAACATTTTTTTTCAAACATTAGTCTTTTATGAAACTATTATAATTAACTATCTTAAGATACGAGTTGAAAAACTGATAATAAAATGCATATCTCCAAACATTGAAGTTCAAAACATAGGAAGTTCTGCTCGCTATTTTATAATTTGAAAGAGGATAAAGGTTGTTTTAGTAATAAGAAATTCTAATTTCAAATACTGTAGAGAGTTAAAAATTGAATTTAAATTAAAGGTTCATTTGTGTTTATGGAATTCATGAGAATTGAATTGAAATAAATCTAATTCTCATGAATCACTTATTTATATTAATGATATTGAATTTAATTTATTTCTGCCGATACTATTTACTTTTCAATTCAAGATATAAATGAAATTTAGACTTATAAAGTATAAATTGTCTGAAATTTAGTCTTTCTCACTCGCTTATATTCGACTACTAAAATTTCTTTTTTCATTCAATTTCAAGAGATACATAAATACCTCTCTACTGAATTTATTTTTACCTAATTCAATTCTATTCAAAAAATAAATTTTCATTAATTCATTTTTTACTAATTCCACCTACACAAACACACTCTTATTATCAAACAGATTTAAACTCTATAGTGAATTACTTGTTTGGAACTTAGTATGGTCTTGGGATGATTCAATTACCATTCGATTCTACCAAGAGATCTTAACGATGAATACAAACCTATCCATGGTCAGGTAAGAATGGATGCAGAAACAGTGTCGCTAACCCTGCTGGAAGGAAATTCTTCTTCAGTGTTTTTGCTTCTCGGCTTGGGGAAACCACTTTCCCTCAGCATCTTCTTCACACCTTATTGATTGTAAAATAAAAATTTCTACGTAAAAATTTATGTGATAATAATAATATATAAAAATTTATATAAAGTTAAATCTGAAAAAGATCATTACCAAATAAAGTTAAAAAACTCGAGAAATATGACTGACTACACAACACGAGCAACAGGATTACTCAAGACCTACCATGTGAACATGATGTATTCTTGATATGTTTATTACACATTTCTTGAACTAAATAAAGGGTTATCGCCCACAGATGGACGTACATGCACGCTTCTAACATTGTAAAAAAGGAGTACAATGAATGTGACTCCTGGACAGAACCAGCGCTGTAATACATTCATTATTCCACCAACTGCACCGTAAAGAACGATTCTTTGCATACTAATAAATATTACATTGCATATTGTATGACGATCTTACAAGTTTCAAGCACTTTCAGGAGGGGAATGAAACACTCGAACGAAGAATATATTGGATTAGCCTATTTAGATATAATGCTCATGAAATCACTGGACGAAAAATGCGATGCATTTCCTGCACTGGGGCCACCATCTGCAAAATCCAATTCGACCTCTTGCTTAACGGCAGTTGCATTGTCGCCATAGTTTATATTATCCCGAAATGCATTGTCCGTGGGTGACTCTATATCGTCCACAGCAAAACGGCTCGGAATGCAAGAGTTACCTTTCCCAACAAATCCGAAACTCTTCGCTTGCCCAACATTGGACGACATCCCTGTATTCACTCCAGAACCCTGTAAATCATACATGTTCGGTGCAAATCCAGAAAATGTACCTGAGGTAGTGGTGCTGGCGAAAGAATTTGGTAACCTCCAACTGTTGCTGCCATCAGCACAAGCAGAAATTAAACCAGATGGCATGGGAGAAATGGATACTGCAACCGAGAATCCGGTTGGCAAGCCTGAACCCTTGACATGCCCATCTGTTGTTTGTCCAACACACAATGGTGAGGTACTAGGGGGAGAAGAAACTAGACCGTAATCCATACTCGCACTGCAATTACCAAAGCTATGGCTTTGATTCAATGGGGTAGAACCATTCACCGATTGATAGGAGTTGCATGGCTGAGCGGGAACTAACAAGGGATTTGGATTGATAAGGGTAGAGTTGCTCCCCACCTGGTAAGTTCCGGACGATTGAGAAGGGATGATCAGACAAGACGGTTGCACATTGACTGCATGGCTAGATTCCGAGATAGCTGGCTGAGATTGTTTTTGTGGTGGCATTTGTGCTAGCATGCTATTGTTTTGAAGGTTGTTCATTCCGGCAAGATTGTTTGTTGAACATGTTCCACCAAGGCTGTTAGCTGGCCAACATAAAAACCCAGACGGTGGTGCATCCCCCACAACTACATTGCTTGGAGGAAACTGCTTTGTTGAAGAACATCTAACGAGTGGTTGGCTACCATATCCCACACCATGATCCGCAGAAATGTACTTGGAACCTGGTATTGAGGTTTGTTGAAGAGCTGACTGATCTAATCCTGAAAGCACCATGCTACCTGAAGGTTGACCTAAAAGCTCAGCCTGCAAAGCTGCAGCCAGTGTTTGAGGAGGAATTTGGCCTGATGCAGCCAGAGCTTGGAAATCAAGTATTCCAATAGGATTCACCTTTGCACCTGTTTCTCCAGAACTGCAATATGTATTTGGATGCCCATTTTGATGTTGAGATACTCCACTTAGTCTCTTTAAATAAAGTCTGAATTTCTGCAGATGTCATATTTACCATGCCAATCGTCAGATATTTGTATGTCAAACAGACAGATAATTGTATATACACAGACAAACAGTTGTATGCCACACACAGACATACATGCACGCATGCATAGCCACACAGAAAACCATGCATAGTGATACATGTATGGATGCCAGTATTGCTCATTTATTCTATCTCTAGACTCCAGAAAATGGCAGGTGGTTCAAGTATAGCTTGCAAATATAACTTTAAGATGTTGCAAATTTGGATTGTTAAGGGCAAACATAATTTACATGCTATTATGCTACCTAAGAAGAGATATGGGCATGGACATAGAACAACAATTCAGGAATAAGAGTTGAGCATGGAAGGCAAACGACAGTTGATGCAAGACTGCACAAATGAACGGCGACCATCAACGAGAAAAGACCGGAAACTCCCAAAGGTAGAGGTGACCCATGAGTGGGTGGTGATACAAACGATTGAGCGAATGAAGGTAACCCAGGGCAAGCTTCCATTGGGTAAATCCCTCACTTTATATTTCTTCTCCTTCTCCATTTTTTTAGTTCGAAGTTTGGTTTCTTCACATTAGGTTTGGTCCATTCTTTTTTTTTTTGAGCTGTTCCATTTGACTAGCCAAAGGTTTCACTAGTTCTCTTCATTTCTTTCGAAGATTGGGTAAGGGCATCAATGGATCATCCACGACATCTTTTCTTTTTGATGTGCTTGGATGGACAAACGACGACAGGTACGACAAAAAAGGGGATGCGACAAGTAACCCTCGATCTACTAGTTTACATGCATATTCACCATTGTTCCTTATATTTCATCTTGTTTGTGGTTTTTTAGTTTTAGAGTTGACACCCCCTTATCGCTCATGTAGACCAGAGGTTTTCCTATGAACCCCATGTGCTCAAAGGAGCTCAGGTAGTGTGCAGCGACATGGGCGAGTGGCCATGCAAAGGAATGACAAGCAATGATTAGGTCTCCCAAAGGTGGAAGACAATGAATGCATGGACAACCAAGACCACATTTATATCGAGATCTTGATCGGACAATGCGAGCGCAATTATAGGTAAACACCATTTTTAAGGGTTAATGAGACATAAGGATAATTAGAATTTTAATTAATTGAGTAGTAGTGTTTTTCTCTTACATTTGTTTTTTCCTTGTTTGTTTTGTTTTGCTTTTTAAGACCAAGGGGAATGGGCCTCCAGGCCCATGGTTACGTTTTTTGTATTCATTTTCTCTCTTTTTTTTTGCACTAGGTTGGGCTAAGGTTTCTTTTTCCTCTCCTTGTTTTCTTTTTCCCCTTTATTCGACATGTGAAACGGGTCAGGTTTCCTTTTTATTTTTTAAAGGTTGTGGTTTCTTTGTCGAGAGCTTCGACGGCGACTAGTCGTTCCATGAGATTTTGATGGTTGTCAATTGCTAAAAAGAGTTTTTGACGACAATCGTTCCAATGGTTTTATTTGTGTGTTTTAGGTAGCTTGTTTTTGGTTGTCAAGTCTTTCAAGTGTTCAACAGATGTTGACCGTCCGATAAGATTCCGACATGTTCAATTGATCAACAAGGTTTATCCCTATGTGTTCAGGTGGGTTTTCCCATGTAGTCTCTCTGACAAGAGTTTAACAATGGTCAACCATTTAACTAGGGTTCTGACGATTGTTCAATCATTGATCAAGGTTTATTTTGGATGCATTTACTTTGACCCTTATCTTTATTTTTTTTCTCCTTGGAAAGCAATGGAAGGCCAACAAAGGGAGTCGATTCGAGGGTTTGCCATCCATTCTACTCCAGTAAAGACAAATGGAGATGAAGAAGAGAAGTGAAGGACAATTCCAGCAATGCCCCCTCTTCAACATTCCCTTTGGATTTGAAGTCAAAGGAGAAGAAACAGAGGATAGAGGGGCTTGTTGGTGTCACGTATCACATAGAGGCTTGATATTTATAGACGTGTGACAGAAAGATCATGGAGTTTCAACAGTAAGGATTGTAGGAAACAAGGGCTTGTGTTGGAGAATGTGTAGCTTCGAGAAGCATCCAGAGTTTACAAGCGACTACTTCCGTTTGTTTTTTTTTTTGGACTTGCAACAATCTTGTAATTTGATAATGGGCCTACGTTTTTGTAATGGTTGTGTATATTTTTATGAAAAGGCAATAAATATGTAATGAACTATAGCTAGGTCACTTGAAAACCCAATCAAATATATTATAATAATTTTTTGTTTTGAATTTTTAAATTTTCTTTCCTCTCTTACTTCCAAGACCCTTTAAATATGTATATAAAAAAATGACTCCTCAAAAAGTGGCAACGAAATTTGTTGAGTTAGCACTTTTTGAGTAGGCAACTGTTGAAATCAAAATTTTTTTATATACATGTTTAAAAGGGCTCAAAAGTAACAGACGATAGAAAACTTAAAAATTGAAAACTAATAATTATAATAATATATTTGATTGGGCTTTCAAGTGGCCCACCTACAGTTCATTACATATTTACAAACTTTTAAAAAAAATATACTCAAGCATTACAAAAATGTAGACCCATTACAAAATTATAGGACTGTTGCAAGTCCAAAAAAAAAAACAAAAGTATCTACAATAGTAAAGTCTAGATGCTTCTTAAAGCTACACATGTTCTCCTACACAAGTCCTTGTTGCCTATAATCCTTACAACTAAAACTCCATGATTTGTCAGTCATGTGTTTATAAATATCAAACCTCTGTGCGATGCACGACACCAACACACCCCACTGCAAGGTGCGCTATCCCAATCCTTTGCTTCCTTGTTGCCCCATTGTAATCAAAGCCTCGATAGCTCCCACACATAAATGACCTCACCATGTTCACCAACAGATCGTCGACAAGACAATCCTTACTAACAAACTAAACAACAGTTGTCGTCACAAGGTGAAAAAAAAGAAAAAAAAAGAGAAACAAAGCAGAGGGGGAGATGAAGAGAGGACACCATCGAAATTGTCGCCCTTCCCTTCCTTCTTCTTCCTCCTTCAAAGGTATAAAGAAAACAAAAGGGGATCAGAGAAGGGGCACAACCAAAGCTATCTCCCTTTGTTTCCTCCTCAA
This sequence comes from Amphibolis antarctica, assembly GCA_024699675.1. NCBI lineage: Eukaryota > Viridiplantae > Streptophyta > Magnoliopsida > Alismatales > Cymodoceaceae > Amphibolis > Amphibolis antarctica. The sequence continues at coordinate 98,313 of JAMKPZ010000118.1, forward strand.
CCTAATAAAACAACACAAATAACATATACATACTAGGAGAAACTTAAAGAGGGTCACTGTCGAAGTTGTCCCCCTTTGTTTCTTTTCCGACTTCAAATCCAAAGGAAATGCTAAAAATGGGTCACCATTGGAGTTGTCCTCCTTCACTCCTCTTCTTCATCTCTATTCAACCTTACCGAAGCAAATTAGGTAGCACACCCTTGGACCAACTCCCTCTATCATCCTCCCACCAAGCATGTCAATCTCTCAATGTGGGTTTTTCTCATCATAAAAAGACAATTCTTTTAGGAAATACATGAGGGTTTGAATTATGTATTTCATATATATCTGGGATCTCTTAAAAGTTGAAGACCAACTTTCCACCTTACAATTTTTTTTAAGAAGAATGTCTCATCTGCATTGTCATCACATTTAGGTGTACACAAAATATAAAACAAAGATTTCATTGGATAAATGAAAGAGAGTACAATTATATAGTTGTACAACTGCAATAAAATCAATCATAGAACATATTTAAAACGTGAGTATAATGGCCATTTAGATTGCTCTCATTCTTCTATGTTGTGAGCAACTTGACTCACACTTAGGAGTATAATTTCTAAGCATTTAAGTTGACCTGATATTGTAAGGTAATTTAGGCTCTTACCAAGGAGCATATGTATGGTGAGTAATTTAGACTCCTACTCAAGAGCATTTGATGCATTAGACAATTTAAGCTCGTATTGAGAAACATTTATATTTAAAGGGGTGGACAATTTATGCTTGTATCCAGAAGACTGAATTTATTCTCAGTAAATTTATCATCATTATCTAAGAGACTGAATTTGTTGTAGAGTGCAATCATTGTGGTGGGATGTATATATTTGCTCCGCTATTTTAAATTCCTAGTATGTAGGGGGGAATTTCAGGTGAGCAAGTTTAGCCTCATTACTCAAAAGTGATAGATAAGTTTAGGCTTGTTGCCTAGGAGTTGGTTCCTTTTAGGAATTTGCTTAATAGAGTTGGCAAGATGGTTGATTGTCATTGACTTATGAAATCTTGTCTTTGACTCGTCAAATAGTGGTTGGCACAATTATGGTCCACTTGTTGACTATTGACTAGAGTTTCCTATTTGGTTGAAGTAGAGTTGTGGTGCCTCTACATTCCATTTCTACTAGGATTCCTTCACGTATTTGCCATCTAAGAAGCATGCAGCCTTGGACTTCGGGAAGCATAGGTTTGGATTTTTCTTCTTCTTGTGTTGTTTGTATTTTTTTTGGTAATGACAACACAAGTGCTGTCACAAAAGTCTCTATATATTGCATTAGACAACTACTATTTATGAGGATGTGCAGTTACAATAGTCAAACTTTCTTCATAGTTGATCAATTGGCCATGAAGTCATGGGGAAATCATTTTACTGTAATTATATGTGTATCCAAACTTGTTGCCATGATAATATGTTTCACGAGTGAACCAAATGCCTTTAAATAAATTATCACTACGCCAAAGACAATGATGAGAGGAATTATCTCTACTCTTTATAAACCATCATCTAAGTAACCCACATATTTTCATTAAGGAATTTCTGATTCACTTAATAGCATGCATGCAACCTGAGGGAATATTTTCTAGGATTAGACCATTAATATTATGAGTCATTTGAGGAGCTAGATCGATAAATAAGTACATATTCATCTTGTGCACTTTATCTTAAGATAGCCTTTTTGGGTGATTCATTTTGATAAAACAACTTCAATATCACAATTTTTATGTTTTGCTATCACAATTTTATATATGTTATTTTTGGTATCACAATATTTTGTGTTTTACTACCATCACAATGCAGATCCAAACCATCCAAAGGTCACCATTTCAGTTCATTGCTACAAGCACACTAAGATGATGCAAGGAAGGGTATAAAGGCTACGACATCAAGCAAGGAAAGGAGGGAATTGTTGTGTCAGATGGGGAATGGTGTGCATCGGCTTGGATTCCTTTCTGTAGAAGGTAGCAAGTGTATGCATCTGTGTGGGTGCATATCTATGAAAGAGAGCAAAGGAATGGAGTGGAATCCACATGAGCACATCCACACAATCAAATGACATGAGCAGCAGTGACCATTGTATATAACCATGCAATGGTGATAGCACAGCCTACATGCAAATATGCAATAGGAATATGGCAAGGGATATACTTTTCATTTTTAAGGAAGAAGAGTTAAATGACTCATTTGTGATCCCCTTTTTCATTTATTTTTTGGTTTTTCACTAGAAAAAATAATCACTTAAATGATTTTCGACAATTCTTCTATTTTTCTTTTGATGTTTAAACAACGTTTTTAATGTTTCATTTCACTTATAGACTAGAAGCTTGATTTCAATAGTATTAGATGTTTATCAGGGAGACTTCTAGAGAAAAAGAAAAGGCTTGACCTGTAAATGGCTGGCAACATTTTCTCTTGTCAATCCAGGAACATTCATCAACTCAAGAATTCTCTTTGGGACGGCCTCTGCAAACAAACAGTCAAGATGAGCAAAAGAAGGCATCACGAAAAAAGATTGCAACTGTAGTATCTTCTTGATTATAAATGGTGTTTCAGGGTAAAAAGAATCAAGAACACTTAATTAAAAAAGTTCTGATATGCATACTGTCAATTCCAAGTTGATTTACAGCATTAACGAATTGCTGGTGGAGTTCCACTGACCACACAACTCGAGGTTTTTTAGAAGTAGAGGGGTCATCATTTTCCAATTCACCATCAGCTTCATCCTCCCTACATTCTCTTCTCTTCTTCTGCCCTTTCCAACTACTGTCTGTCCCATCATTAACTGAGGAGGCATATTCAGCATCATCAGCCCCTTGCTTTTGACGGTTGGAATCATCTACACTGCCAGAATTTTCATGCTCTTTGTTTTCATTCCATCTTTTGCGAAGAACATGCTGCCATATATTCTTCAATTCTTCCATTCGCACAGGCTTTATCAAATAATCACAAGCACCATGCTCGATTCCTTCCATGACTCTACTTGTCCTCCCATCAGCAGACATCACTACAATATGGTGCAAAAAAAATTAGCTATTTGCTAGATTACGATAAATAAAAGGGCATTTGATATAGTTTTATCACTCACTAATAACAGGAAGATCCATTTCCAGGCCAACATGTTCAAGCAATTTAAAGCCATCCATGTCTGGCATATGAACATCACTTATTACCAAGTCAAATCCATCTTTTTTCTCCCGAAGAAGCGACAAAGCAATGGTAGCACGACAGCAAGTTGTAACTGCAATGCAGAAAATCATAATCATTAAATTTTAATATCTATCGAACAAGAAATCTGATTAACCCAAATAAGAAAAATGTAGTACAATATAAGCAATTATAAGCAAAATGTACACACCATCTGCTGGTCATTGGTAATGCAGTGCTGCTTAATATCGTATTATTTTATTTATATCCCACTTGAGTATTTGAGAAACACCCACCTTAAGGGTGTGTTACGACTTATGGCAGAAAAGGGTATTTACAGTGTGGTGCACCACCTAGAAAGTGAAGTGCAAAATGCAAGGCAGCGCAGCCATGATATACCACACAGTCACACTGTTTGGTGTCACCGCTCAGTATATCGAAGGGTCTGTGCATGAAAATCTAAATACCAAGAGATCACGATGCACTGTCTAGTCACACTGATCAATCAAACCATTCAGCACACCAGATTTTAGATGAAGATGCATCGATGAAGTACAACTTTGGTACGATGTCACAATATGCCGGTAGCTGATTACAAGAACAGGTTTGGTATACGAGGGTTTGGTGCACCATCTGGTCACACTAGCTGATTGCACCGGTCGGTATACTAGTGTCACAATGTATGCACTTAGACTTTAAGTAGGTCCTCAGTACACTATCTGATCATGTCATTCGGCTGTATCACTTGATATGCCAATGGGTTGTCTTAATGCAGTGTTGACTCAGTACACCATCTAATCATGTTGTTGGGCTGTACCGATCAATATATTGGAGTTTCTAAGACCTACAAGTCCAAAAACATTGATCCGTTTCTCTAGACCATTAATCTATTTTTCTTTAGACAATGTGCTAAATATTCTAAATGTAAGTGTAAGACATACAAGTCCAGAAATGTTGGTCCGTTTCTCTAGATTGTTAGTCTATTTTTATCTAGACAAGGTATTAAATATTCTAAGTGCAAGTGTAATGCTAAAATCCTAGAATACTCTAGAAATGCAACTAAGACTCCCTAAAGGAAGAACATTAATATACTTTAACACATTAATCTACAAACTTTTCTTGACTAAGTTTTCAAGTTTTTTTTATCAACATATCTAGCACTTTTATGTTCTTCAAGCTGTGCAACTCTTCATCTCTCCTCATCTTCATCACTTCAAGTTGAGCACCTAGCATTTTCAGTTGGTTCAACACTCAGCATCTCTTTATGACTTGTATGGTTTCTTCACCTGCAAATATTTAAGTGTTTCGTACATTTAATATAAGTTTTGCAGGAAAAAACCATAGAGGGAAGTTTTCCAAAAACTTGACGATATAAAACTCTCACTCTCTTAATATTACAATATATCATACATCATCATTATCTTATTTTCCCCCTTTTTGTCATAATCAAGTGGTTTATAAAGGTTGAGTGTAAACCCACAATAACACCAAAATTAGTGAAAAATCTGAAGCAAAACTTAGGGGACTCTTATCAAAATTTGCTTGCTTGCCATTTTCAGCAAATTTCCTGTAGTTTCTTGGTGATTCTTGCATCAGCATGCTTATCCACCTTGCTGTATTTTGTAGCTCTAGGAGACTATCTTGCACTTGAATGTTGTCACTTAATCTACTCATGATTTTTTTTTTTGCTACAAAAATATATCTGATAATTGTATGACTGTTTTGACTACACACCTTGTCACTAGTATTAGTAACACCACGGCATCTACATTTGAAAATGACTCCAACCGAGGAGTTGCTGGTGCTACAATTTTTAGCCCTTACTTTTTATAAACTTCAGATAACCCAAGAACAATGCCGGTTACCAAGTTATTAAATGTCAGCAACTACTCTTCCTGAAATAGAGCTATGTAAACAGCTCATTGGACAAGTTAGGATTTATTAATAGATCCCTTAAACAACCAGATCCAGTGGCTGAACCAAATTATAATCTTTGGGTGCATCACAATTGCATGACACTTTCCCGGTAAATAGAGATTTATGAGTGTCATGTGTTTAGACAAAGATAACAAAGTTTGGAATGACCTTTTTGAGAGGATTCATCAAAAAATGGGATTAGCATTTATCAAATCAAAAAGACAAATCTTCTCTTAGTCAAGACCATAAGAATACAACTTCTTATTTCATACGACTCAAAAACTCTATGGGATGAATTCAACACGATATCACCTTCACCCAAGTGTTCTTCTGCTGCTATCAAGTCCTTTATTCAAAAGGAGCAAGAGGAACACCTGTAAAGTTCTTAATGGGGTTAAATAAAGCCTATGATCCCATTAAACGGCTTGTACTTGCCATGTCTCCTCTCCTCTCTCTTAGCAAGTCCTATTCACTTGTCTTCTAAGACATGAAACGGAAGGAAATTGTTGTTTTTTTTGTCTCCTAAGCCAACTTAATGAAACTATGGCCATGGCTGTGAATAGAATTTATAACAATCAAGGAAAAAGCAAAATTGGATCATATAACAAAGATAGGAAAGATAAATTACTTTGTTCTAATTATAAGAAACCTGATAACGCTAGGGAGAAGAGCAATTGACCCATTGGGTTTCCTCTTAGTTACAATACTCACAAAAAAAAACCATTGGTAAGAAAGGGAACAAATATGCGAACACTACTAGAACCAATGAAGACAAGGCAAATAATAAAAAGTCAGAGAATTAATTTAACTTGGAAAAAATAAGAACTCTTAGTCCTTCTCACTGACAGCAACAAGAATCCAATTGCCTTAACCGTAATGTGACAGATAAACTTGCTTTCCTCTCAAAAAATTTTAGCCATGATGTTTGAATAGTCGACACAGGAGCCTCTAGGACGTTTTCCCCATTAATGCTATAAGGAATGTGAACATCAATAAGTTTCAAAATAGCATGATGTCCTGTACATTCCAAATTTGAAGGTCAATTTATAAAAATCTGTGACCTAAAATGATAGAATGGCATCTTTGCCATTCAAGGGTTATGCCAAAGTGGCACCTTCTTCTTCGGCCACCTCACTCCATCTGAAACAAGATAGTATTACCCCCTTCCTTCATTAAGGAACCCTATCACTTTTCAAACTTGATAGCTATGGCAATTGAAAATTCTGTATTATGGAAGTATTTAACAGGTAATAAAACTTCACTTGTGGCAAACACCGTTTAACAGGAGACTCCTCTAACTCCTCCCCAGCTTATGTGACTTCTCGCAGCACCACCTCCAACACCTCCCCCAAGAGTTAATCAATCATCTTGAAAAAAAACGGTTCTTATAGAGTACGTATAACCACAGAAGCATTTTTTTTGGTAGCCCGACGAGCTAAAATTCTCACTCCAGTAAACAAACTAATTTCCAAGTACAAAAAAACCAATACAACCATCGACACACTATTTTGCAACCAAAACACATGGATTACGTAAAACCACAAAACAGAAAACGGCTACTATGAAGATAACAAAGGAAGACCAGAGAAAAACAGCACAGCTATACTCACACACCACGATATAGGCATTTCCTGAGCATGAGCTCCAGCGTTTTCAAGCACGTCCTGTCATCGTCCACTACAAGAACCCTCAACCCGACGGGGAACTGATCCATGTCACCTTCGCTCACCTTGCAGCTCGACACGTACCCGTTCCCCCCATTCACCCCCGCATCCGGCAACTTCTGTTGCACAGTTGCCATCTCCCACACTCCGCTCAATAGTCCAGATCCAGCATAAAGCCTTTTTGACCGTCCTGATCCGGTGACAAGCCTGCAATCGATGCTATATGCGTCGGCCGTTCCAGCCAATTCCGTGGAAATCGGGACTCGGAGCGGCAATGAATTAGGGCAAGTTTCGAGGAAAAAAAGGTCAGACGACGACGAGAGATGACAGAGAGAGATTGCGGCAGTGAAAGAAGACGAGGCGGATCATGTGGCATTTTACCAGCGACTGGAACGAGAGAGGAAGGTGGTGACGTGGGGAGGTGACTCTAAGGAAGGTGAGCGTACTTGCCTTAATTGGTCGGCTTCCGCTTGACTCAGCCGTCAGAGATTTGTCTACCTCGTAAATATCAGAAAATAAAAAATTTAAAATAAAAATAAATATCAAATACTCATATATCTTAGACAATTTTCAAAAGATTTCTTGAAAAATTGAAAAAGGTTTTTTCTAATTTACTTAGTATTTGTATACTTAAAAAAATGAGAAAATATTTTTTTTATTTACAGTAAGAATTTATATTCACCTAGAAAATATTTTCAGACAACAAACATTTTGAAAAAATTTTCCTCAACCCCTACACATTCTACACCCAACTCTCAAACTTTCGAAAATCTAACATTAGCACCCTTTTGATGTCATTTTTGTTAAAAATTATTTATTACTATTTTTTATTAAATAAGTATATTGTTATAAAAAATGTATATTATTATCAAATAGGTACATTATACATTTATAATTATTTATTTTTCAATATATACACCGTACATTATTTGTTAAGTTATGATTTTTGTATTGAACTTTTTAATTAAAGTATATTTAAATGTATTTCTTTCAAAAAAAATTATAATTGAAGTATTTTATACAAATGCATTGATACATTTGAATTATATAATATTATATAATTCATTCATCATATAATATTTGATAATTTTTATGATATTATATAAGTTTACAATGCATCATAAAAAAAATTCATATAAGTTTACAATGCATCATGAAAATTTGTCAAATTTTCTAGAAAATAATTTTCTAAGTGGTCTTACAAGTATAAATTTTTTTTATCATTTTTTACTTGTTGAATTTGAAAATTTCTTGCAATTGATGAAAATTTGATCAAACATAATTTCTTAATATTATAAATCTTATACATCTTATCCAACCTCCAACTATTGCTAAACTTATAGTTACAAGAAAAATGTAAAATTATATTTGAAATATTAAAATATAAAGTATTTATAAATTTTTTAGAATTAATTTTTCAAAATTTCTATAATGTACATAAACAATTTTAAATTTTTTTCCATTTTATAATTTTCCGTTTTTTTCTAAATTTTCCTTTCTCAATCCTAATTTTTTTGTCGCGTAATTTGAATTTCAACTTATTTTATTTAGTATTTTCACGTCTATGTTAATTTCAAATAATACATGATTTTTATATTTTTAGAAAAAAATTAATTTTTACATTTTTTAACTTTTGTGTATACAAATATTTTTCCCATCTTTTCTATTTTATTTGAACTTTTTATTTTTATTTTTATTTTCGTTTTCAAATAAACAGACTCTTATTAATCTATGATCTAAAAATATTTAATATTTTATCACCAAATGTTTGAGAAATTTAATATTTTTTCAATAATCAGATTATTACCGTTAGATATGCGCACGTTCGAAGATAACTTTTTTTTTACTCTGAGAATTAGGTAAAATTAAAGTTAAAGTTAATTTCGTAAATAAAATTGTATAGTAATTTAAGTGATAAAAGTTTATATATTAAAATTTATACAATAATAATGATATTGTAGGTGATTTTAAGAATAAAAAAAATTGAAAATAAAGAAATGGTTCAACGTGTTTAAGCTTTTTTTTAAAACAAACTAAATACCATAATTTACAACTAAATGCAAAATATTAACTTTACGTAATCAATATGATTAAAATCTTAGTGGACGTGAAAATATTATTATAAAAAAATAATTAAACGAAGAAAAGGGCTTATCTTACTCATTCATAAGCATTAATACCATAAAAATTAATAATAAAATCTTATTGCAGCAAATTTATATCTCAATCATCCCAATAACTCTATAATTCTACAATAAAAACAAACCATACTATAATTCTACTATGTTAGGTTAGTTGCATTAATTATTCGTACTCGTTCAAATATTTCGTTGAATTTTTTATTAAATTATGTAAATTTAAATTTTTTCTTGCAATTTTTAAATTATTTTAGGCCTACTTTTAATTTTTTCTCTTTTTTTAAGGGAAGTTTATATTTTCAGGAAATCTTGAAAAAGAAGAAGAAGGTTTTTAGACATTTATGTCTTCAAGAAAATGTAAAAAATTTTAAATTTTTTTATCATTATAAGTATATATTTTTTACTATTTTCACCTATTGAATTTTAAAAATTCATATAGTTAAATAGAAATTTCTTCACGATGTACTCCTCTAATCTCGTACGTTTTATTCAATCTCTTTCGATCATTATTGAACTTGTGATTACATAAAAAATGTAAAATTATGTTTAAAATATTAAAATATATAATATTTATAAATTTTGTTTAAATTAATTTTCAAAAAGTTTCATGTCTACAAAAAACCTTAAAAAAAATTTCATTTCATAATTTTTTTTTTTCTTCTAAATTTTCGTTTATTGAATCTTTTGATGTCCACAAATTGCTAGGCCCTAAGATTCCAAGGCATTAATTGTAACGTTACATGTAATTTAATGAAATTACATCGTTTAAGTAAATTAAGAATGTATATGAAATAATTCTTACCATTTTAAGCCAAAGTTTAATCGGTAAAGTACTTAAGAAAGATTATTTACTTAACAAATAAAATTTCAAATTTATATTTAGAGAAATTCAAATGTTGTAATCTAAGAAAAGAATATTTTTTTAATTAGAGCCAATCAAGGTATACCGATAAATCATAGCCTACGTGGAATATAATTACCATGATTGTTAATTAAATTACCATATTTTTATAATTATAAACTTTTGGGAATTACTATTCTTAAGAAATGACGTGATTTAAATTTTTATATCACTTCTAACAAAATAGAGGTTCAACAATTTCGATCTAAATGAAATCAGAGCTTGCGTTGTATTTTGTTTTAAAAGTTGGGTGATGAAGGCTATGTTTACATAATTTTTAATGTTATTATTATTACATAAATCTAATATATAAATTTTTAAAAATTACTGTTTAAAAAAATAAACATAACTTCAAAATTACAATTTATTCTTTTTATTATTGTTCATTTAAGGTACAGTTAAGATACAATTTTAAAATTTAGAAACTGTATATTAAAGTTAAAACAAACATGTTCCTTACAATTGATTATTGTGTCTCTATATTTTTTGTTTTCAATTTTTTCCCCTTCTTGCACGTTTGTTTGCATTGTAAATTTTTTTACTTAAGTTTCGTTTGTTAACGATGTTTCGAAGGATTTGTGTCTCTTAAAAATTAATAAAAAAAGAAATTTTAAATTTTTATTATTATTAAAATGTTAAAATTTTAAAATATTTTTAATTTTTTTAAAATTAAATATAAATTTTCTTATATTTTTATAAGGTGTACAAATTATTCCATAAAATTTTATATTTTCATATTTTTAAAATTTCAATAATAAAATTTTTGTTAAATTTTCTTTTCATTGATTCCATTATTCACAAATTTCACATCATTATTATTATACAAATTTTCGTATATAACATTTTTAGTTATAATTTATTACAAAGTTTGACTATATTTTTAACAAAACTTAATTCCTAACTTTTAACAATATTCGAAGTTAACATATCTACTTCCCATGCACATCCCTAACGATACATGTGTTCTAATAGCTTTTTGGGTTCAAACTGTTTGAATTAATTGCTTCTCCTTTCGTTTCTTTTATCTACCGTATCTTTTGAATTTTTTTTAATTTTAAAACATTTATAGTTTATATGAATTCATTATCCATATATGTTTAATTAAATGTTAAACAAATGCAAAGCAACAGGTGTCACAAAAACCTCTTTGGCAAAAAAAAAAGTTAAAAAAAACCCAAGCTCCTGTGAGAATCTGCACACCAGAATCTGTATCAAATGCAATCTAAAGAATCCAATTCATTACTGCAAGTTGGAGACGAACATTTAACTTATCAAGGTACATTTTGAAGGAATATTCTCTTATTTCGTAAATAAGATCTTGATTTATATTAATTATTATCATTACGTTATTAAAAAGGGTATCTTTTTAAAGAAAGGGGCATACATACGATGCAATTTTATTTAAAAATGATTAAAATAAAACTCTAAAATGTATGCTACGTCTTTTTTTAAAAAAAAGTTCCTGACGAAAGTCACAGAAAGTCCACGAGGATCAGTATACTCTTTTCGCGAACTCACGTGAAAAAGTCTTATGTGCTCGTGTACAAAAAGTCTTCCAACCATTAATATTAAAAGATTAGAACCTTCTTCATTTATCAAATTTTAACTTTTGATAAATAATATTATATTATACAGTATACATAATTGATAATTAAAAAAAAAAATTATAAAAATTTCAAATAGATGTAATTTTAACTCTAACTAATAATAACTTTAACCAATTTTAACTACAGTACAAAAGTTAAAATTAAAGTTAAAATTAAAATTAAAACTGCAAACAAATGTAAAATTTGAGATGGTTTATCACAATAAATAAATAAATTTGTAAATGTTCGTTCTACAGTTTTGATATATTAATTTAAAATTTATCGATGCTAAACATTTTACTCGATTTTTTTTTGAAATATTTGTTTAAAATAAAATTTTCGCTGACATGTATTAAGTTAACGTATCTAAAATCATGAAGTGAATATTCATAGCATTTTTTGCCGTACGTTGATGAGTAATTTTTTTAACTTCTAAAATTATTTTTAATATCAATATTATTATATAAATTATAAATTTTTATTATTTAAATTATTAATAATTTTAACTACGTTCACAAAACTAATTTTGAATTTAGTTACTTTTAGTTTTTGAAGTTAAAAAAAATTATTCACCTGTAACTTTTGAAGTCACGACGTTGAAAAAAAAGTGAAAATGATACGAAGACATTCGTAATTAAAATTGTTGTAGGTACTTATCGTATATTTTAAATACATTAACTTAACATTTATCAATGATAATGATTGCATTCAAAACAAATAAATGTCTGTAAATATTTGTTTCGAATAGAATTTCAGTAGATTTTAATTTAATATATTTAAATTATAAAATAAATATTTACAACAATTAAATCAGAATTAAAAAAAAAAGAGATTTTCAAGGTTTTCGAATTTATGGTAAAAAGATGATAAAATATTTTTTCCTAATTAAGTATACGATCTTGCATAATTAGCATGTGATCGTGGTGGTTAACCACTAAAATGATTTATAAAGATGTGTTTGGTAACGGAATGTTTTAGTTTCCAGTAATAAGTTAAGAGTTAAATCTCATTAGCAATCACAATGATAGTCACAATGATGGTCATAAATACTAAATTTGTGACAATGTTTATGATTTTTGTAACAAACCATCACAAAAAATGTATTATCCCAAAAGAGGTGAAAAATCATTTTCTATTACAAGTGTGTTTGTGTTGAATATTTTCCATGGTAAATATGTTATTACGGGGATGGGAAATTTTTTCTCACCTTGATAATTAAGAAAGGATAGGAAAAAAAGATGCATGCACACCTGCTTGCAAGCAATCTCTTAATGAAATCTTTGTCTGTGATTACCTTATTGTCACTTATACTCACTTAAGTGAGAGATTTTCTATAAAACTTTCAGTCACTTGTACTTCTTCGTTGTTCATACTATCTTACTTGCAAATCTTTGATAAAACTCTTACCTTGTCCACCTTCCTCATTACTCATGCCCACACATTTATTGCTAATGTCCAATTGCTATCTTGCCCTTATTTGTTATTGACGTCATTACTTGAGTACGTGAGTATGACTGTTGACATTGTTAATATTGTTAAAAAAAAACTCGAAGAGAAAGTATTCCTTGATTTACATCATTATCATCGGTATTTCTTTGTACTCTATATTTTAGGACTTTTTCATAGATTTTATTGCATGTATTGATTTTATTGAATCTTCATTTTTTATGAATTCTTGTATAAAAAATACTTACATAAATACTTAAATTTTTAATTCATTTCATTTTTCATCACGTGTATAAATACTTTTAATGTGAATTTATTTCTCGTTATTTTCATTTTCCACTAAAATCTTTTTTACAACAATTTTTTCTGTTCTGTATTAATAACGTGGTGTTTATGTTTCTTGAAAATCAACAGGAAATTTTTTTTTAAAAAATATTATTGAAATATTAAAATTTTAAAAATAAATTTTTTTATGAAACTATCTATACACATGAAACTTTAAGAAAATTTATATTTAATTTTTAAAATTAATTTTCAAAAGACGGATTTAAATTTAAAAAATTAAACATACAGCGGTTACGCTTGGCGGCAAAAGTGTCCCACCTTCACGTGAGAATGCAGATACTTCACGTGAGGTAGGTGTCGACGCAGATACACACTAGATAATTTATTTAGTGATTTATATATCAGACAGGAATTTTAATATAATTTATTCATTTAATACTAATAAGATTTGTAAAGGAAAAAGAAATGAAACGTAATACAATTTTATAAGAGGGAAAATACACAGTTATTTTTTATTTTCATTTTTTACTTTCACGCCATCTTGGTACAAAGATTAATTAGATAATCGTCTTTGTAGTGAGATTAAGTTGAAATTTTATCAATTTCTTTGCAATTTGCTTTTTTAAAATAAAATAATAAAATCGAGAGTTAGAACAATATAAAGTCAAATTCAAAGGAACTTTTAGATGCATTGTGTCATTGCAATTTTTTAATATGTAGTAGAGATTTCTTTATGTTTATTAATATTTTACTAGTACATTAAAGACTTATGGAACTTTGTTCTTACTAATTTTTGGAGCAATACAATGACAGCAAAAAATTCTAGAATAGATAAAGTCATATTTAGGTAATTTATATATATATGTCTTTTGTTTGTGTTGTTCTTAGGAGTAAAATCTATATATGAAGTCAATTAGTCCACTTTCAAATCTACATTATAACAATAATAGATATAAGTTGAAGTTTTCTCTAATATTTAACTAGAAAAATCACATATACTTTCTTAATGAAATTAATGACACAATTAACAACACAAATAAGAGGTAAATAATATTTTACTCAAATCAACCTTCCCTATTCCAGAAAATTTTGCTATTTCTTTGCTACTCTAAAAATTCTGAAACTTGGAAGGAATGAAGTTTCATGAGTCTCTGATTTATTGAATAAATTCTGACCTAAACAAATTTTGTTTTACCTTTCAAAAAAAATTTCTCTTAAGGATACATAGTGCAGAACTAAAATGTCAAATTATTTCTGAAATCTCTTTTGAATTTACCTTTATACTATTCGAATCATTGATCCAACCCTCGTTCAATATAAAGAAAAGTAAGTCGTGACCTAACCAATAAAATCTTATCTAACTACAAACGACCTTTTAATTTACAACAACAAAAATGTAAACGAACACAACTATCATCATCTCTTATTTTGAACACTAGTAGTTCTCTTTTTTCTCACCTTTTACATGTTAGAGTTAGTTAGACATTTTTTGTTAAAATTCTTGTGTAATAAGAGGAGAAACGCTAAACTTTACAAAATGTTTGTATTTTTGGAAATAATAGAAAATGATGTGAAATAATAAAAATAATAAATTAAAATTTTTATCATTTTCAAAAGCACAAATTCCCCTTTAATCCTAAACCCTACAATCCAAAAGACAATTGGAACCTTATCCATTCAATCTCGGGTTTAGGTCAATGTTAACGTTAACATGGGATCTTCTCATGCGAGCCTACTTCCCTTTCTAGTTCTAGTTATCTCCCATGGTGACCACAGGCCTTTCTATTGCCCTACACCACATATCCACACTGCATTATTGTCAAGTTGGAATCCTACAATACATAAGAGTAACAAAAACGTGACTCTTCTTTTGAAAATGTATTTTTACATGATATCAGAATAGATTTACGATACATGTTTTGTAAGTTATTTTGATTTAAACACCTCATCTAAACAGTGTAAAGAAAACATTTGTTGACTTAAGAGTTTGTTATAAATACGAGAAAATGTTAAAATAGTTTCACATTGAATGTGAAATGATATTTTTTGTCTTTATATTGTGAAATACTCTTCTTCAAATGGTTAAGGACTTTTAAAAGTACATTTTTACACTAAAAATTCCTACAATAAAGTTAAGAAGAACCTTGATGTGGGAAAATGCATGAATCGAGTTGGAAAAAATACATGCTCTACAGTTCTGAAGATGTGGGTAGATCAAATCTTGCTCCACAGTTGTATATACAACCTTTTCTTCTCTGATATCTGAAATTTTTTTGGGTGTGAACTGTCAATTGTCGCTTCTCCTTCTTCTTCTTCCATTAGAAATGTTTTCCAACTTGCCATTCATGTATCATGTCTTACATTTCTAAATTTTCCAAACAAAATGGTATTTATTCACACACTTCTACTGGTATCGATCCTGTATCAATTCACCAAAGTTAGAATGGAATGGAGGAAAACATGATCCCCATCTGCTATCAGAGGACAACACCCAGGCCTTCTGATTTGGGGCATTCTGGATTTCTAGATGCAGGAAATGTATTAAATGATTTAGTGATTAGGTGCAACTATTAGATTTGATATAGCGATTATGATAAGAAGGATAAAGTTGTCGCATACTCACGATACTTTCAATTAATTTTGAGAGATAGGTAAAATTAGAGTTAAAAATAGTAAAATAAATGCAATTAAGTTATATAATTATTAATTTCCTACAAGAGTTCAAATTTCTATTTCTATTTTTTAAAAATACGTTTATTTGCATGCTTCTAATTTTTGAGATAAGTTAAAAGTAATTTCTAAAATAACGCAAACAACTACTTTTGTTACCATAACTGGACCTCCCGCTTGACACACCCACGCAAATGCATTTTTTATTTTTAATCTTACTTTCTTAGGTACACAAATATAAAAATGTCGAATTTTACTGTTTGTTAATTTTATCAGGTATGTTGAACCCAAACGACGCGTGTCACTTGCATACTCCTCATGGCGCAATGTGTTCATGTGTGTATAATTAAAAATATTTGTTAAATTTACGGTAACAAATCCTATTTTCAAATAAAGTTGAGAAAAGATTTGTATATTTGAAAAGTATAGAAAATATTAATCAAATTTTTTGATTATTTTCATTATTTTTCAAATATATAAATCCTCCTTATATATAAATGAAGTAAATAGAAGAGACACTTAATGTCAATTTGAAGATAACTTTTTTTAGTTTTGGGAGTTAAAGTTGAAATTAAAATTAATTTTGTAAATAAAATTAAAATTATATAGTAATTTAGGTGATAAAAATTTATATATTAAAATCTACGTAATAATAATAATTTTAGAAGTAAAAATGCTTTACTTGAAAAGAAGAAAGATGTGAAAATGGGCATTTTATAAATTAACTCTTAGAAAAGTGATATTAATTATTTTTTAAAAAGTATTATTTAATGTTGTGTTAAGAATTTTTAAATATAAAAATATAAATTTTAATATAAAATCTTTTATTCACTAAAATATCATAGTAATCGATTGTTATCGAAGTAACTTAAAAAGGTTTATTAGATGTAATTTCAATAATTTTAACTTTAATTTCTCTTAAGTTTTCACACCTCATCATTATAATTTTATAAATTTTTATATATAAATTTTGATCGTGTAATTTATTATATAATATAGTTTTAATATTATTTATTTTATTATTTTTAATTTCAATTATTCACTGGTTGAACACTTGAATTTTTAGTAAATAAAATTAAAAATTGAAAATATCTGATGTGCCCACGATAAAAATATCTTCCCGGGCGTGAGGAAGCTCCGGTTCCACGTAGGCTTCGAAGGGAGAAGATATTTGTGTTCCATTTTGGCCAGCCTGGCACGTGACGATGAGCTGTTACGGATGCCGGAACCATCGACCCCCATTTCACCTCTTTATTACGAAACCACCCTTCAAGCTTTGTAAAAGACGACACAAAGCTACTACGCTACCTATGGGCGAAGTCGTAATTAAGTGGAATTCTATGGGCGAGGACGCTCGCAAAGTGCCACGCTAACTTCAAAATTGCCCGATCTGGGGGTGTAGGGGGCTTGGCTGGGGCGGAACGAAGACAGAACTGATCGGAGGCGAGGGAGCAAGAGGAGGGAGATGGGGATCGGAGAAGGAATGGGTAAGAAGAAGGCGGGGAGGAATAAGCGGATCAAAAGGTTGCTTCCGGTGGAGGATGGAGTGGTTCCGATGAAGGAGGACGACGACGTGTGGGAGGAGGAGGAGGAGGAGGAGGATGGAGGAGGCGGGATGTACTGTTACCCGGTGATTCCGTCGTCGTTCGTGGTGTCCGATGCGCTGGAGTACGATTTCCCTGTCATTTACGTCAATACGGTGTTCGAGATGTCCACCGGGTACAGGGCGGAGGAGATCCTCGGTCGAAACTGGTAAGTGGTTCTTGGATTTGAGTTTTTTAAGTGAGGATGAGAAAATATGATATTTTTGTGTGATTTAGTGGTTTTGTGTGTCGAAATCTGGAAGGGGCTGCAGACGAGACAGCCCCTGATCACTGCACCGGGCACAGTGGTTCTCCTCCTTGTGTATCTTTAGGTACATATGGATTTGTTAGTTACGGCTGTTGGATTCTTTTAATTAGTAGTTGCAAATGCTGGTTGCATTTGATTCATATACACACACTCCCAAATTATAGAGGAATTGAGAGAGAAAGACAGAGATGCCTGGTTTTGAGATGTGGAGTTTGCGATTAGGTTTTGTTTTGGATTTTTCTGCACATTTTTGTTTTGAGGAAAGACAAGTAAAGGAAATTGCAATGGTATTTGTGCATTTTCTTCTGATCCTATGTCATTTAATTTTAGCCAACTTTGCTTTGTTGGAATTCAATTTCTAATAGGATTTTATCCCTGGAATCCATTTTTTTCCTGTGTCGTTCATGTATTAATTAAAAATTATGGTAAGTTGACCAGATGGTAAGAGCTTTGGTTTGCAACTTAATGGGTATGGAAACTTAAATTCTCATGGCAAGGTTTGTGCACTTGGCAATATATATTTTCATCCATCAACATAAAAATTGAAGGAAAGATATCTTCCTTTCATTCTCAGATATGCACAGATACCTTGTTGGAGTGGAAGTCATGATTTTATTTTCCATTGATTTTCATTTGACTACATAGCTTCCTTTGCTTTCCTTTGGAAATATCAGAATTCCAAAGGAAATAAAAATGTACGGTCAGAGAAAAACTAAATAAAAATGAAATCTCAAGATTTTATTTTTATTTTTAGGTGGAAATTAAAGGAAAATATTTTCTTTTAAATTCTTCTCTTTTGGGTGGGAACTAATTAAGAGGAAAATTGAACTTGTGTCTGAAACCAAAAGGGATCTTTATTTCTAGTGGAAAATAGGTATAAATAACGTATTTCTAAACGTAAGTTTTGGTCAAATGCAATTTTTTTCTTCAATTCATTAGTTTTCATTGATTTCCTTTTTCCGTCGATAATAACTTTTTATGTTCATCATGATTTGAACCTGGTAAAAGTTACCGGTATCATTGTCGTCCTCTAAACTAAGACATTTTAGTTTAACCAGAGACAAGGATACTCGTGGTTTCTATCATGATCCTTTTTCTTTTGTTGCCAATCCAGTGATATATGATCCTTTAGGTTTGATAATAAGGTGTTTTAGCTTTAATAATTGCAGAGAATTAAAGTTGAAAGTAGTTATGCAAACGATATTAGAGTTGTATGGTAAATTATGAAGTAAGAATTTATACATAAAAGGTTGTATAGTAATACTAATATATGAGAATTTGTAAAAAGTTGAAGTCCTCTTGTTCCACCCATGATCTATTGTATCAAGCAAAGAGGACAGTCTGGTGCAAGATTGACATATGCTTAATTTTTTTTTTCTCATATACCTTTCCATTTCTAGCATATATTATCTCTGCATTCAAAACAAAATTAAAAGGGGTTTAAGTGATTTTGTGGCAACCGAACAAAGAATTTGAAGAAAGTAATTCAAATCCTGTAAACCCATGACAACCAGCAAAACCTTTACCGGTAGTTCTCTCCTTTCTCCTCCATAACTGCTAAAGCATTACACATGCAGAATTGTCTGGTTTGTGTTTTTTGTTAGAAGCTGACTTTTGTACATTTAACCTTTTTCAGCCGATTTCTGCAGTTTCGGGATCCACGAGCACAGAGGCGCCATCCTCTGGTGGACCCAGTGGTAGTCTCTGAAATCCGCAGATCCCTGGAGGAAGGAATTGAGTTCCAGTGTGAAATCCTTAACTTCCACAAGGATGGGACGGCTCTGGTGAACAGGTTGCGTCTCACGCCCATCCATGGGGACGATGGTGTCGTGACCCATGTCATTGGGGTTCAGCTCTTCACCGAGGCAAACATAGACCTCGATCGCTTATCCTACCCTGTTTTCAAACAGACATCTCTTCACAGGTCCGGCCAATGGAATGGGGATTCGGCAATGTCGGAATCGAACCATCAATCCCAAAAATCAGGTTACTGTGGCCTGCTTCAGCTCTCCGACGAGGTTGTCGCTCATAACATACTGTCGCGACTGTCCCCTCGAGACGTGGCATCGATGGGATCTGTCTGCACCCGAATGCGGCAGCTGACGAAGAACGAGCATCTGCGGAGAATGGTTTGTCAGAATGCGTGGGGAAAAGAGGTAACCGGCAAATTGGAGCTTAGCACGAAGCGAATAGGGTGGGGGCGTCTGGCTCGGGAGCTTACCACGCTAGAGGCTGCTGCTTGGAGGAAACTAACGGTGGGGGGTAGGATCGAGCCATCACGCTGCAACTTCAGCGCCTGCGCCGTAGGGAACCGCCTGGTTCTGTTCGGAGGTGAGGGAATAAACATGCAGCCGATGGACGACACGTTCGTTCTCAATCTCGACGCCGCTCGCCCGGAATGGCACCTGGTAAAGGTGGCTTCGTCGCCGCCGGGGCGGTGGGGACACACGCTTTCCTGCTTGAACGAGTCGTGGCTGGTGGTGTTCGGTGGATGTGGGAGGCAGGGACTGCTGAACGACGTGTTTCTTTTGGACCTGGACGCCAAACAGCCCGCATGGAAGGAGGTCTCAGGGGTGGCACCTCCATTGCCCAGGTCTTGGCACAGCTCCTGCATTGTGGATGGCTCGAAGCTGGTCGTGTCCGGAGGTTGCACCGACGCCGGCGTACTTCTCAGCGACACGTTCCTGCTGGACTTCAACAAGGAGAAGCCAACCTGGAGGGAGATACCATCCTCCTGGACGCCACCGTCGAGATTGGGGCACACGCTGTCGGTCTACGGGAGGAGCAAGGTGTTGATGTTTGGGGGGATGGCCAGGAGTGGGTCGCTGAGGCTGCGGTCCTGCGACGCCTACACGATCGATTTGGGGGAGGAGGAACCCCAGTGGAGGCAACTGGGGGATTGCAACGGATTCTCGGGTGTTGGTCCACCCCCCAGGCTGGACCATGTCGCCGTAGGCCTGCCTTGTGGTAGGATCATCATCTTCGGTGGTTCCGTTGCTGGCCTCCACTCCCCGTCCCAGCTCTTCCTTCTCGACCCTTCCGGCGACAAACCCACGTGGAGAATCCTCAATGTCCCCGGCCACCCTCCAAAGTTCGCTTGGGGGCACAGCACCTGCGTCGTCGGAGGCACTCGGGTCCTTGTGCTTGGCGGTCATACGGGGGAGGAATGGATTCTGAATGAGCTGCACGAGCTGTGCTTGGCGAGCAGGCCAGACTGATGAGTGAGTCCTTTGGCGGTCTTCCCATCAATGGTATGCCTGTCTTTTGCAGCTCTAGTTTTTAAAGTTCATTTTGGAAATTACTTGTTTGGGCGGTAATGCTGGCTTTCCCATTATTATAATGTTGTCCGATACTCGTATAAAAAAAAAAGAAAAAAGAAGAAGAGAGAAATACTTGAAACTTTCAACACAAGAAACATGTAGCTTCATGGTGCCCTTCCCTTTGTAGTTAGTGCAAGGTTTCTCAAGTTTCATTTCTCATTTCTGTAGGCTGACTTCAAATACTGCCTTACTTTGGTATTCTATTTTTATTGCGGACTTAACATACTTTGGTATTCTTCCCATCAATATTAAGTCGTGCTTGTACTTACATTGTCTTTTTGTTGTGTAGTTCCCTTTTAGATTCATTCTTGAGATGCTTAGTGAGGGGGTAGATGTTACCCTCACCTTTGAGTAAAGATGTCAATTTAGTCATATTTAACTGGATTTGTATGATTTAATATGGTTAAATCGTATTATTGATTGGTGGTCAATTTTTTGCATTTTTGTGTAAGCACGTGGATCGAGATAGCAGGGCATAAAAATAATTTTATGATTCTTTAAAATTTATATTTATTTTAATATATTTTTTAAGTTGTATATATGATATATGACTTGGTGATTTAAGTTTGTTAATAAATGACGTATGATTGTGAGTTTGAATCTACCTTTAATTATTTTTTAGTATTTATAAATTATATTAATTTTTAGTAAAATAAAAAATTACTAAAAATTAAACCGTGTAAGGTTCAAATAGGTCATGTTGAGGTTATTGACTAAAAAGTCATAGCACGATAAGATTAGTACCGTGCTTACAAAAAAGTCTACTGACATCTCTACTTTTTCACTTTTTTTCCTTTATAAGGATCTTGAAAGTACATAATTCATGATGACACAAATTCACCAAAAAGATGATAAGTTGGTGAAAAATGGTAAGACCATGGCAGACATCCTAGTGGTCCTACTTATGTGATTTTAAAGAAAAATTCCCATAAAGAGACATTGAGCAAGTTCTTTGACACCATCCTTTTATTCATCTCCTTATCAGCCTAGAAAACGGGTAGCCTATTCATGAGTACCAAACACATACATAACATCTTTAAAATTAAAATGGAGCTTTCTCTCACTTTTGCAAGCATAAGTTCTTGGAGGCCTGACGATGAAGACAATTATAAGCTTTGTTAAAGGTTAATTTTCATTAACTTTGGAAGTTAGATGAAAGTTAATTTTGTGAACAAACTTAAATCTGTATAACAATTAAGATAATAAAAATTTATACAATTTGAATAATAATAATGATATTGGTAATAATTTTAAAAGTCTAACCCCAAACGAGACCATAATAAGTTAGAAAACACTTGCAACACTTACATATGGCTCCGTCGCAACACTTCAAATCAAGACAAGTTAATACGCAACCGCAAGCTCTAAATCCAATTACGATGAAACAGTCATGCACCTGTTGTCTACAAAATTTATTTTGCGACAAATGCAGAAATTGTAGATGATGACATGAAAAATTAGAATATTCTTACATTGATAAATACAAAAAGTAAGTTAAATTTAATATATATAAAACTCTACCACTTATAATCAATTAATTTTGAAATAGAATTTTAACATAGTATTAAAATCAATTTACACACATTCACCTATGAACACATGTATACATAAAAAAAAATTAAAAACAAATCATAAATAAAGGGGGTATTAAAATAATCTCATAGACAATTAATTTTGAGATAAAATGTTAACAAAAATCAGATGTAAAAGAAACAATAAGGTTGCTCGAGTTCAGAACTTCAGATGGCCACATGTAATCAGAAACAATGTATAATACACTCAAAAAATTAAAATAAGAACATTAGAATGCTGTAATAACTTATAGAATCACATGTTGATATTTGATAATACTGTAAAGTCGGAGTGCTGTATTTAACTTGGACAAGTAACGTTGAAGTCCACGTACCAGACGCCGACGGCTGTTTTGGAGTCTGAACGTTAGGGTGACAGACCAGGACTTGCGTGGCTACCTCCCCTTGCTCTTAGTTATTTTCGAATCACAAAGCAGTTTCAGCAGGATCAATCTGAACACGCCCATCCTTCTAACACAGCACCTAAATAGACCCCTTGCAAGTCTTCAAGGTAACACAAGTATTGACGGAACGATTTCTATCATAGTAAAATTGTGGTGCAACAAAATTCTAAAAATGGCCACATCACAAGCTCCATAAAGTTCCCTTTATTCGTTCATTTGCATTATTCTCAAAGAAGCACAAGGGGCCTTGTTTCAAAGGAGGCACGGTCGATAACCAAAGGTGTGACAGTGTGACTACATGTTCTGCTTGGTTTGCTTCATAAGCCGCATAAATTCTCCGAATGCTGTACATCAAAATGAGTGTAAGCAAAACAGGGAATACCATGTTTTAAGATTGAACTACTACATTAAATAACGTATATGCCAATAAATTGCAGAACTCCAATAGCACAACCGATACAGACATGTACTTCACTATACATCATGCAATGTTAATTCCTAAGTGTGTAATGGCATAATGTATATCGACAAAGTCACTGTGAATATCAAATATCTTTTTCTTTTCTGAGGCATACAAAATGCAGTCATCTAGCAGATGGTAACAGTGTGGAAATCAAAATGAAAAAACAAGGTGCAAAGAAAGCTTACATGGATCTGAATCATGAGGGCCAGGGGATGACTCCGGATGGTATTGAAGAGACATAAGCTTAAGCTCTGGACTAGCAAGACCAGCACAGCTATTATCGTTTAGATTCATGTGTGTGACTTGCACTCCTGCGGGAAGAGAAGCTGGATCCACCGCATAATTGTGGTTCTGCAGGATAAACGAAATTGCCAATGGAAATACTGAAAGACTATAAAATTGGGTGGTTGGTATTATCTATATTTTAGTTCCACATGTTTTGTTCAAACAAATTCTACGGACCATCCCTACAGAAGTTTACTCTATAATTGCAACAGATGTTTTGATCTGCTAGTGATTCAGCAGTACAGTTGTACTTCCAAATTTATTTTCTGTTTATATGACCATATGTTTTGAATTTTTATAAAATGATGACAAATGGGCCATCTCTATAAAGATCCAGTACTTGTTCCTTGATGCTTGGTGTTCTTTGTGTGAAGCTAAACAGTATATATTTTTATATTGACTTGAGTGTAGGGCAATAACCTGAGCACTGATCTCAACATGACCATTCCTGAGGTTGCACACAGGATGGTTCCCACCATGATGGCCAAATTTCATCTTGAAAGTGTTGCCACCCAAAGCCTGGCCGAGCAACTGGTGGCCCATGCAAATGCCAAAAACCGGCACTTTTCCAATGATTTCTTTTACGGTTTCCACGGCATATGGAACTGCAGAAGGATCACCTGGGCCATTGCTAAACAAAACTCCATCAGGTTTCATCTTTAATGTCTGTGAAGCCGGCCAAGTTGATGGTACTACAGTGATTTTACATCCGTATGATGCCAAACGTCTTAAAATGTTCTGCTTTATGCCAAAATCATAGGCAACAACCTTCAAGAAAACAAAACCAAGGTTATAAAAGGAACAGAGATTTATTCCCAATACGATATGGCATAGGCTATATAATTATCTTTACATGATGATTTCTGGATTGGGTTGAATATTTGGTGAACTCCCAACTTGAACCTGTTTTGTCAACCCACTCATAAGGAGAAGTGCAGGAGACTCCACTTATCAAATCAACACCTGTATACGCAGAATGGAACAAATTATTAACATGGAGAGGAAATTAAAAAATACTTGATCAAATCATCACAAAACAAAGAGAGATGCTATCAATTTATTAAACATCAAAATAAAAAAGGAAAAACAATTAAAATGGCCGATTTAAGCTAATAAAGCAAAAAAGATGTTGCTTATGAGTTACTATACAAAGATATGACACATGAACTCATAATAGCAGCATGACTTCTCTCTAGTTCTCCAGGAGGTTTACATGGACAAATGAATGAGATAGCATGTGAAGTGATGGAATCTAAAGAATATAAACCCAAATATATTGACATGCAAACATCTGCCTTGTATAGAATGCAATACCAACAATTTTCCATCCACGGGCTAACTCCAACAGCTCTTCATTAGTTGGGGGTTGCTCAGTACTGAGAACACCAATGAGGCTTCCATCTTGTCTTAGCCTACGAGTTATTGCACGGGTATCCACATCATCTGAGACCACAGATGAATAAAAATGTAAATAAAGCTCTATTATAAAATAATTTAAAAAGTATTATAAGAGAGAATGTCATACAACACAAATTTTAGAAAAAGAGGGGGCTTCATCACTTACATATTCCCATAATATTTCTCTTTGCTAGATAATCACCAAGGGTTTCAGTAGAACGCCAATTTGAAGAGCTGAAAAAAGCAAGATAAATGAACCAAAACTAGCAATAGGAGCACAATAAACTTACCGGCTCAACAAACCCTACCATATGCTTAGACTTCGGATTATTAGACCAGCTAGGAAGCATTTGCTGGATTCTTCATCATCTACATGAAGAGAAATGAAATGCTCTAGTAGCTCAAGTATTTCTCTCAATTTAAAGCCATTGGGAAAAAAGTCAAGTATATACCTGGGTTGACACCTGTATTGCCAATATGAGGATTTGTCATCAAGACAAATTGTCCAGCATAACTAGGATCCGTGAGGATTTCCTGATACCTACAGTAAGTTTTTAGTGAGTGTTCGATGACATGAAAGAAAGCCACATGATACATGATTTGTAAAGCCATGGAAGTTCGACCATGACACATCTTCAATTCTTCATTCAGGCATCTATTATTAAGTCAACAAAGTCAGATCTCTGTGAGCATATCTCTTTCAGTCCGCAACTTTTAATACTTTGATCATATTCAAAAAGAAATTCGAATTTGAAAGATTTTTTGGTTGAAATTCAGAAAAATCCAATCATGCTAAGATTACCATAAATACGATCATATATATGTGTTTCTTTTACGTATTTAGAGAGCTTCTTGTATTTTGTTTACAACTTTTGATTTCATGCTGAATTTAAAAATGAAATATCACTTAATGATTCTTACAATAAAAGTGGTATGGGAAACTTACCTTTCCTTTTAAAACTATAGGTGTTACCTAGATATCCAAGATGCATATATTAACTTGGATCCCTCTTTCTCAAAAAGGTTATATCCAAAAATTTCTAGATAGCAATAGGAGCACTTTCAATTGGTTATAGGTTGATAAGCCATAAACGCAAGCATTTTATATCTTGTTGTGCCTCCATTTATATCTCAGGGTTTAATGGGATAAACTGTTTTCAAGTTGGAGATCCTCTTTTCTTTAATCCACAAATGAGCAGAATAACCTAGAAACCGGCCTCTCTCTGTGTGTGTAAAAATATTGTATTTCTAACACAGATGAAACTACAAAACGTTCCCTATGTCAGTGAATAACAGATAAAAGTTAATATTTAATAACTTGTAAAAAAACCCTTACCCAGTCAGAGATGTATTAAATACTACTTCACCAACTTGTGTTCCAAAAGCACCAAAAGATTTGGCTCTCCATACAGAACCATCTTCAAGCACAAGTCTGGCATCAGATGTCTTCCAAGGCCTTCCACCTTAATACAGAGACATTGAATAATTTAAGCATCTGTTTGAGAATGAAGAAGTGTGGGAGGAAGCCAACTTAAGAATAAGGACTGTAAAAAAAAGAAAGATGTTCAGCTATGGATTCTCTGATTTTCCGTGCCTCCCGATGTATTTGTTTGTGATATTATATCAACTTGTATTCTACTTTATTTATGTGACTACATACCTTCTAGTCTATAAATTCATTGTCCATGTGATTCAATATGTTATAAAAAGGTTGTACTTCAGCACGAAACTCAAATAACGTTTGTTACGAACAAACTCTAAATTCCATTTGGAGAACTTTCTGGCGTGCAACAGGTATCCGTTTACGCTCTCAGATATTTGAAATGAAAGGAAAAGTTCACTTACCATTAATATCCGGCAACGAGGTTGCAGAGCTATTTCCTTTTGTAGCTTCGTAGCTGCAAACAACCTGGGGGAGGCGTGCAACAAAACAAATCACGATTTTATGTTCTAGACTACTTCTCATTCAAGGAGGAACATCGAGCAAAGTGAATTTTTTTTTTTAAAATCACATTTTTCTCCATGCAACGGTAAGCATGGTGATATTTTTTCTAGGACGAATTGGCAGAACGCCAATCAGAAAAAGTCTAGGTGAGAACCAAAAAGTGAGACATCAGATACACTTATGGCACAACCGTAGCGTGGTGTGGGATGGGACGCAAGGGGCGGGAGCAAGAAAGGAGGCGACGGGGGCGGCGAAGGGGTCTCTGCGTGGTGGAGTGGGCGAGGGCGGGTGCCGTCGGACAGGCGAAGGATGACTGCTGCGCGAGCGCCGTCATGGGAGAGGGCGTCGTCCGAGGGCGAAGCAGCGGTAGCGCAGGGGAGAACGGCGGCCCCGGC
Source organism: Amphibolis antarctica (assembly GCA_024699675.1). Lineage (NCBI taxonomy): Eukaryota > Viridiplantae > Streptophyta > Magnoliopsida > Alismatales > Cymodoceaceae > Amphibolis > Amphibolis antarctica. The sequence continues at coordinate 125,724 of JAMKPZ010000118.1, forward strand.
GGCGGTCGATGCACAAATTCGAACAAAAGAAAAGGGTTCGGGATTTAAGGGGAGGGTTTTACGTCGAGTAGTTTTAATATATAAATTTTTATTAATTTAATTATTATATAATTTTAATTTTAATTTTATTTAACTTTTAAATTTTGATTAAGTTAACTTTAGACAAAACTTGAAGGTGTGTTTGTTAACGAGGTGATAAAAAATATTTTTATTGTGTATTGTTTATTATATATAATAATTAAAGTAAAATAAAATAAATGAAAAAAAAGAAAAATAGTAATTATACTACTTTGAGAATTCACACTGTAATTAAAAAGAATGATACATCATCCTATCTTACCTTATTTAACAATAAACACAAACTTAATATGTAAAATTAGGTGGTATGAGATTTAGGTTTTTTAAGAATTCATTTATTGTAAAGTTTATTTATTATATATTTCAATTTTTCACTATGTATCGTAGTTTATAACTTTAATATTTTACATTAAAAATCATAAAAATACTTACTTTGTAAATTATGTAATTTTTTGAAAAAAGTAAACTTTATTTAACCTAATTCTCTATCCACAACAAACATATCTTAAGAAATTATATGATTTACGATATAAATATTTTGATGTAATTTTTTAATATAAAATATTAAAATTATTTAATAAATATTATTATTCATCGTTAAAAAGTAAAAATACACAATTAAAAGCTCTTAAAAAGGACCTTAGATTTACGATGTATCCGTTTAGATATTTTTTATTGAATTCTTATATATATTATTATTATATAAATTTTTATTTTATAATTTATTAATTCATTGTACAATTAAAAAATTTCACGATAAATGTAACCGAAGTCAACCCATACAAAATTCAATGTCTTTAGTTCAAAAGTAGGAATTAAAAATTATTATTAAAATGATATCAGTTAAAAGATTTCTTATAAATTAAACTTAGATTTAAAACCTTATTAACTTGATAAAATTATTTCAAAATAATAATTTTTTTATTTAAAAATAATTAAATTAAATTTGCATCACAAAAAGTAAGAAAAATTAATGAAAAAGCGATTGTCACAATACATTAAATAATATTTAATGTACCTACCTGGCATTTATTTGCGTGTCATGCGGTAGCAGGCTTACTACGCGTGAGTGCAATAAAGAAAAATGCTGGCGCGAAAAGTACAGGTGTAACGCAGAGTGTTGGAATTTGTTTGATAAATTTTTCGATACGTGCATGGTTAGGCAAATAAACTAGTTCTTTGGATTTAAAATTTAAAATTTAAAGTTTAAGATAAGGTAATTATTTAAAACACTTAAAGTTTCTGAAGTAACTGTTATTTAGACTGAAGTTTAAAATGACCTAAGAAGAGTAAATATAATGAAGATTAAGAGTTTGTTTGTATGCATAAATAAAAATTTAGGAAACAAAAAAAATAAAAATTAAAAGATAAAAAAATTTAGAACTATTTATATATGTTACAAAATTTTTGAAAAATTAGTTTTAAAAAAATTAAAATTTTCTATATTTTAACATTTTAAATATAATTTTATATTTTCCATGTAACTCAAAAATTTAGCGATAATCAGGAGAGATTGAACAAGACGTATGAAGTTAGAGAAATATATCGTGATAATTTTTTTACTAATTATAATACTTTTTTTATCTGATAAGTGAAAAATGTTGAAAAAAATATGTACTTAATAGTGATGAAAAGATTTAATTTTTTTCATATTTTCTTGGATACACAAATACGTGAAAATCTAAAATTATTTTTAAAATTTTCTTTTTTCAAGATTTATACAAGTATAAACCCCCAAGTAAATTTTTCATAAAATTTTCGTTAATTGTTTTTGTTTAAAATGTTATTAAAATATTATAGTGGTATTGTTATTATTTCATAAAACTGAAGATGAAGTAAATGTTGTTTTTCTCGCTTATCATGGTACACGGTAAGATAACTTTTGTTTAATGTTATTTTTAATCATTTTAGAAAAATTATCTTAAATAATTTTTTTTAGAGGATATATAAATAATTACTAAATTTTCAAATAATATTAAACTAATTAAAGATAAAAATTTTAAAAATGTTTATCATGTCGTTCCTTTTGTCGCACCAGTTCATCGTCAAAACTAAACGAGGGCACGATGGAAAAGACTCGACCCATCGATATCCTCGGCACCAAACTAGGGCATATATTCAATCCGCACCGTATAATTTCAACGTCATCTCCATCCAACGGCGGAGATCGACTGATTCCTTGAACTCGACATCATATTTCCTGCCAAGAAAGCCGCATTTAAGATGCGAGAAACGCCAGGATCAGACCTGGACCGAGAGAGGAAAGATGGAATCGGATCGGCCGCGACGGACGTCGGCGTCGTCGATGATTTCGCCGGAACAGCCGCTTCTCTGGCAACCTCCGCCGTTGCGTCCTCGGCAGAGCTTTCTTGTTGCGTTTCTTAGGAGGGCAATGGGGAGGCGGGGGTCGTCCGCGCTGGTCAGGGAGAGTGCGGCGTCGCAGCTGCAGGAGAGGCGGGCGGACTGGGGCTACTCGAGGCCCGTAGTGGCGTTGGACATGGTGTTGAATCTCGCGTTTGCGATGGCATCGGTGGTGGTGCTGTGCGGCAGTAGGAGGGAGAGGCCGAACGTGCCGGTTAGGGCTTGGATCGGGGTGTACGGGGTGCAGTGCGTGGTGCATGTAGTACTCGTGTGGATGGAGTACCGGAGGAGGAATGCAGGAGGTAGGGGAGGAGCAGGCGGTAGTGGCGATGTCGTGGGTTTTGGTGAGAATGAGAGCGAGGAGGAGGAGGAGGAGGAGGGGGATAGGAGTAGTTTCCTGTCCGAGTAAGTACAATATTCCCTTTTTGTGATTTATATTGCCCGAAAATGGTTTTTTTTTTTTTGGTGTTGCGGGGTCTTGGTGTGCCTGGTGATTTACTGTTCTTGCTTGCTGCAACAGTTCTACGGCTGTCTTTCTTTTTTTAAAATTCGACGGCTGTCTTAATTAGAGCTTTTGGTGTTTGGTCTCCTGTTGTTCATGTATGACTAGAAGTAATCTGAGACTGTGGGAAATGTTGGTATTGTGGGGCTAGTTTGAGTTTGTAACTTGGTTCATGGAATGCGATGGATTAGGACAATGTTCTAAGAACAAATCACCAAGGCAAGGAGTAGTCGAAACTTAAGAGTCCATTTGTGTATATAGAATTTTTCTAGTTAGAATTGAATTGAATTGAATTCAATGAAGAGATATTTGTGTACTTTGTAGAATTGAACAAAATTTGAAATTTTAGTGTTTGTGTATTTAACTAAATTGGACAAAATTGAATTTATTTTGTATTTTAAAAATAGTAAAAAGTTAATATATTTTAAATTTTAATTATTGACTTTTTGATAGATACAAAAATTACAGGATGTCTCGTAGAAAAGGGTGGATGAAGAGATTCTACTTAATTCACAAGGATGATGTCAGAATTGAATTTCAAACCCCTATTTTAAATGAATTTCGGAAGGAATTGAATTTCATTAGGAAAGATTTGCACAAACACTCAAATTAGACAGAATTGAATTCCTTTCAATTCAATTTCCCTCAATTCCATCGACACAAACCTCCTCCTAAATGCTATTTTCCACAAAGCTTAGTGGGCACAGTTGTTTCATCTGGTGTGAGGTTCACAAGCATGTGGTCTTTTTTTGATGTAACAGAAGATTTATTCATTACTGAATTCTATGAAAGATTTTCAGTTAACTTATAATTGTGTCGAAAAGTGCATTGCTGTTTGTAGTTTCTAAAAAGTTCAGAGGAACTTTATGCTTTGATTGCTTAAACTATCGGAATGTGGAATTCTATGGAGTCTCATAGTAAACACAAAACCATTCTTATAGAGGATGGGTGATTGATGTTTTGGTGCATGCTTTTCGTGTCACTGTTGAAGAGTTTTTCTTCTCAACTTTCCTAGTGCTACAGTGTTTGTGTTTTGCTTATTCAGTTGTACATGTTCATCTGTTGTGATTATGCTGTAATCATTCTTGCTTATGATGCCATTAACTGCTTAGTTTTTCTTTTCCTATTGTAATAGAATTGTGCAGATGACATCTTTGTTTATTTGCTGGTTTAACTTTTCTCATCTAATCATTAACTCTGCAAGCAAAAATTATTCATGGTTATCCATTTATTATATTTCCTTGTTTTCTTATTTTTATTATGATGATTGTATTGTTAGTTTTCCCAAGCGATGTGAATCCTTCAATATGATGTCATCTTTTGTCTGGTGGGTTATTGGCTTCTATTGGGTGGTCTATGGTGGTGAAACACTCCTACTGAATGCTCCCAAACTCTACTGGTAAGATACATAGTCCATCTCTAAATCCCATTTACTTTGGATACAAGGCATGATTCTAGTTTAGATTGTTTTCATTCAAATCATTTGTCAAAAACATTATGTTTACATGCTTGGCTTTAGGCATTAGAGAGTTTTCTTACAAGATATCTGTTGAAGTCTATGAATAAATTGATCCTTATATGGATCCCAAGTAGTGTTATATGTTATAAGTGGGTTTGGTCTTACATTAATTGTGGTGTGTTTGCTTACCCTTTGTACGCTCTATAAATAGAGGTATTATGTTATCCTAGTAAAATATTCTACTTCCACCTTTTTTCTTATGTTTCAACATGATATTAAAGCTTAATTTTTGAGAGTATTAAAGATAAGAGATTTAGGTAGGGAGGAGGGATTCCCTCCTCCCAAGCACCATTACCATCTGGTTACCACTGCCCCCTCCCCCTTGATGTGTCAAATGATCGTCTTCTGTTGTTTGTGTAGATTCTCCTTCCCCACGTTGATCATGATATCCCTCCTCTTGTGTCAACTACTAATTGTTGATCAACCCTAGCCATCCACCATCGCCACCATCCTCCATCGCTAGGCTATCATTGGAGTTTCTCTAGTCTTTTCTTTCTTTTATTGAGATTGAAGCTTCTATCGTCTACCAACCTGCCCCCTCTTGTTCTAATGTTTTGTGGAGATCAAGAGACATGGTGAGACAAGGAAACAGGGTTGTAATAGTTGCCATGGTTTCCATTTCTATTCAATGAAGAAGATCTCAACTTCCTTAAAGAACCTATTGATTCCTCATTGTATCGTCAACTTAGTGCTAATTCCAATGTTGAGGAAGGTGATGATGAGGCTTACAATCTCAAAGACTTTGAGAAATCCTCTTTCGTCGATGATCATGACATGCTTACCATGTATGAGAAGTATGTCACTGTTGTTGACTACCTCTTGGACTCTATTTTCCTCCTAGCCTTCAACAAGATCGTTGATACCAAAGTGCTTGGCGATTGCCATGTCTCTTGATGCTTTTACTCCAATGCTTGATTGTAGGAGAGAAGAGAAAGGAAAGAAGAAAAGGGAGAGAGAAAGGAAAGACAAAAGGAAGGAGGAGAGAAGGGGAAAAAAATGAAGAAAAAAGGGAAAAAGGAGGAAAAAACAATATAGAAAAAAGTGTTTAATACTCTATTATTAATCTTTGATTGAATTAGTTGTATTTTTCTCATGTGAGTATTGATGTTGTAGTAGTGTTGCTTCATTAAAGTTGTGTGTTCTCCATGAAATTTGGGGTTTGTGGAATATCCTAAGTAATAATAATCCATACAAGATCTTTTTTATTAGATGAATGATGATGATTGCATTAATATTTGTATGAGCGTGTTTGTGTAAGCCTGCTAGAATGTGAAGTGTTTGTATGTTAAATTGAGACATTGTTCACTTCTCCTACTCCCAATTTCTAAAAGTACTTCTAGCTTTATAATGACACGTACATTCTCCAATTCACTCCTTTTATTATCAAAATTACTCTTCTTTTTTCTCCAATTTCAAAATTTTTCATCTAAAAATTACTTTTTTCATCTAAAAATTACTTTTTTCTACTCTAGAAATGTAGGAGTGGAGTTGGTGAACAATACCTGAGTTTAATGATGTCAATGCTGAAATTATAAGCACTTCTATTATAGTGTGGTCAACTATGGTTTGACCATTTTTCTTGTTTGCACAACATTGCTACTACCTTAGTACTTGTCTGTTATATATATATATATATTAGTTTATTATTATTTGTTTACGTAAGAGTTTGTTATGAGTTGGATGCCCAGCTTAAAGGAGAGTTTTAAAGTTTATGAATAAATGAATCCTTATTTAGATCCTAAGTGGTATTATGTGTTGTAAGTAGATTAAAATATTGCTTATGGTGTTTTTACTCACTGTTTGTAGCCTTTAGAAATAGAAACCTTATCCTAGTAAAATATTTTATTTCCACCTATTTTCTTATGTGTCAATTATATCAATAGGGAATTCATATAAAGAATTGCTTCAGGTTATGCTAGCGATTACTAAAAGCATTTTTTGAGTGGTATTAAAAGTTTTATTTGTATGAAATCAAAGAGATTTGAGAGGCTATCCTATCCATCAGACTGTCAATATCTGGTATAGTTCATTTAAGAAATTAATCTCCTGTGTGTTTTCTAAAAGGAGATTCACCCCTTCCTTTGGTAGCCTTGCTATTTTCTTTGGTGACATTCCGAAAATTTTGTAGGGGCTGGAACTGAAAGCCGTTAAAGTCAAATACAAAATATATAAAAAAATAGTACCATGCAAAAGTTTCCAATTACCACATTTGGCAAATAATCATTGGGGGACTCATACTTTACTATTTTTTTGAAAATATGATTTGCTATTATTTGGCACATGGAGACCGATAGGAGAAACCTGCCAGAGCCCATGAACTGGGCATCTTCCTTAGACAAAAGAACACCTAGCCTTAGAGTAACTCTTATTCATTACAAGTAATGGATATAAATAATATTAATTCCTGGCATATTGCAAAAACAGTATAATAAGGCAAACATACTAATAGTGGCCAAATTGGTGTATTACCAAACCATACACCCATCACCACCGCTCTAGATATCTTTTAAGAACATGCCTCAGAAACCAATGGTTTAGAATGGCTTTCATGGTTGGTCCTTGTACATACATACATACATGCATGCATGCATGTTTGTTTGAAGAACTATCTTTTACGTTTTTCAGAAAGTAGAACTCCTATCTTATGTAAGAATTATCTACAAATTTAGACGGCCAAATTCATCCTTGCATCCATTATTTTTTATGATCGGCTGCTTTTAATAAATATTTTGTTGTCCAGAATATTGTAACATTTTTAAAGGACCTACTCATAATATTCAGATGCTGATTTTTGCTTTACTTCATTTTCGCATCCTTTTTTCTCTGGACTTAGCAGGTTGACCGTCGTGTTTCTAGCATTCGACGGGTTTGCTGCCGTCTTTTGTGCATCTTTGGCATGCATGATAGGATTGGCACTTTGCTGCTGCCTGCCTTGCATCATCGCCATTCTTTATGCCATAGGACAGGTGATGCTGAAATTCCCAAATGTAACATCCAAATGATATCGCCTTGCATTCATCGACTTGTGGTGTTATCTGTATTGCCATTCTTGTGGGTAGGAAGGTGCAACAGATGCAGATATCAACATACTTCCTAGGTACAAGTACGAGGAATCCAGTGCCAAGGATCAAAAGAGGGCATCGGGTGGTGGAACAATGGTTCCCTTGGGAAGTGGCAATGGTGATACGATAGCCAGTGAGCGTGTACTTCCACAGGAGGACGCGGTAAGTTTTCCTAGTTATCATTGTTGGAAAAGCTACCATATACAGAAGAGGTCACGCCTTCATTACTTAGGGTAATAATTTCATTTGATGGCCGTAGGATTGTTGTATCTGTCTTGTGCCCTATGAAGACGGGTCAGAGCTGCTTGCTCTTCCTTGCAACCATCATTTTAACTCCGCGTGCATCATCAAATGGCTACGTATCAATGCGACATGTCCACTCTGCAAGTACAACATACTCAGTGGTGGGGAGCAAGTGTGAACGTACGTACCGGCTTGCTTGTTTTCTCCGTCGACCACCATCGCACGCCTCCGACAGAGCAACTCTCGTAATGTCAGGATGGAATAAGAAAATTTGCAAATGGTAATTGCGCATGACCCTTCGATACAGGGCTTCTCTGATCAACCATTGCACATATACGTTCAGAAATATGAATGCAGCTGATCATCCCTTCTCTTTTTTTTTAAAAAAAACCCTTGATCCTATTTGCCATCCCCGTCAGTGTCTGCCCACATCTGATCGCTTTTTCTTGATCAATTCAACAGGTTAGAGAATGATAGGTAGCATGGGATCAAGGTAATAATCATACATATTTGCTTTAGGTTTTCTATTTTTTGTGTAAGTGGAAGTATCAACCACCCTTGTTATTTCTAAATGATTAAGTAATGGTGTCCATCTATTTTCTCACAGAGCAACCTGTCTTACTTTAAATTGGAAAAATGTTGTGTTGGCACCTTTAATGCGGGGCGGTGCTTTTTCCTCAATGGATGTATGTCTTATCTCATAAGCTGGTCTTGGTATCTTAGCCGTTCATCGTAATGGGATTCAATTAATCACAGCCAATTTAATTTAACGAGGGATTTGTGTTTCTTAAATATCATGAAAAATAAATTTTAATTTATTATTATTATTAAAATATTAAAAATTTAAAATATTTTTACTTTTTTTAAAATTAAATATAAATTTTTCTATATTTTTTATATACAAATGATTTTATAAAATTTTTAAAATTTTAATTATGAAATTTTTTTAAAATTTTTGTTTTCATTAAATTTTAGGATACACAAATTTCCCTGAAATTGGTGGTTGCAGAAGAAATGAAAAGGCTGACAAGCAAAATTTCTGGTAATTACAGCAGGTGTTACCATGTCTCAAAATCATCTTCCATCAAATGATAATAGATGAAAAATCCATGATTTAGATGAAATTATTAAGTAATTTTTCCAAGGAATCAATATCACTCAAATTTTCAAAATCACTTCCAACATTACAAATTTTAATAGATAAATTTTTGTCATGTAATTTCAATTTCATTTAAAAAATAACTTTAACTTTAATTTTACATTAGATTTAGAAAACAACTATACTCAAATGCACATGATTTTGATGGAAAATCTAGCATACCAACACCATTATCTATACCTATAATGAAAGTCATAGATGCGATTTGAACCCTTTTTTTTTTCCAATCTTGCAGTCAAGATCTTTTTGTTTTTCATTATTCTTTCAATCCAGTATAACCCATCTCGCTGCCTTGTTCGGTGGCACTCTGGCCGCACGGATCACACCCATCCAGGTAGATTTGCAGTAACAAAAACTGATTTTTGCTGAACTCAATTCAACGATAGAGAGCAGATTGCATGACAACCAACGATCGAGATTCGTAAGGTGTGTTTATTTCCAACTTTACTTCCTGTATAATCAACTCTAACCGTGAAAAACTGAAATTTAAAATAGTGAAATAAATAATGCTAGAATTATATAATAAATTATATGATAAAAACTTATAAATAAAAATTTATACAATAATGACGACAAAAAAAACTTATATTGAGTTGAAACAGAAACTATCGAAGTTATACCAAATGGGCCCATAAAGTAGGGCACTGCGGTTGGTGGTTCAGCTATTGCTCATTTAATTTGAGCTGACATGACAACTCCAGATTGGCTTAATCCAAATTGAAGTACTAAACAAAAACGTTATTTTAAATTCTAGTAAAAAAGCTCGGGGTATTGATTTTCAAATTTTACCAAGTGCAATTCTCCAGGAAATATCATTTCCAGAAACTTTAATCATCCAATCTTCCCATCCTATAAAGTACTTCGGAAGCTGAGCAGCCGACGTACTAATTCAATATGCAGGGAATGACCAGCCTGCATAGAATAATTTACAGGCTTCGGATTAAAAAGTAAATGTAATTGACTAATAATTCATCAATCATTGATTTGAGTGTGAAGCAACACTAAAAACCTATGAGTTGATCTGTAAAGATCTATCGTATGACACACAATAGTATGGGTGAGAGTGAACATACCATAATTCTTCTGTATTGACGATAACAAGCTGCCACATGGTACACAAATTCATTGAAAATAAGTTTCTCAAAGATAAATAGTACATATTTTAAATGGACAATTGCTCTTTGTGACCTCATTCACTATTTTAAAATATTTATATAATGAACATAATTTTATTTTAACATGGTTATCACCTGATTCAGTCCAATTCAACATGATTATTACACAATTATACATGTTTACCATTTAAAATGAATTTATAAAATATATAAATATAAAAAAGATGCAAATATATTTTAACATGTTTAAATTTACAGTGTTGTCAACAATCAAACTTTACTAAATTACAAAAGAATATGATAAAATGAAAAATACAATAATGTGATTATCTGACACAATAATTACATGACACGACATCCATGTCTACCCAGAATTCTTCAGAAAATGATGGAAAGAGAAAAATGTTTTCAATAGAAAATTGAAGATAAAATGCTCAAGTTTCAGAAAATGACATTACCAGTTAACCTTTTTAAGACTGTAAGCATTCTAGAGAAAACTTGAAGATGCAAAGATGCATACAAAATTTTGAAGGGATTTCTTAATTCATATAGTTGCAGAAAGAAAAGAACCAACATGTAAAAGCCACAACACAATCACAGATTGAAACTCCTAAAATAACAAAAATGTCTCATAAGTATATAATATTTAAAGGAAGTAACTAATAAGTACTAACTACATTGTTAAAGGACGTAAAAAGGATCCTGTTTGTTCCACTTGTGAAACCATCAACCAAGGAAATTGACCTGATTCAATTGCAAACCAACTTATCATGAGAGAAAATTACCTAATTAACCAGGATTGGTGATTTTCTAGGTGAAATTTGATTAGCTTGAGCAATGGTCCATAGAAAAATCCATCGTCTCCAGAAACCAACAATTAGAAAGCTATTGGTTTACACTACCAACTATGCAAAAGCCAGATAACTACAAACAGCATACCAAAATCTCTTTAAAATGACAACCCTAAAACCCAAGTGAACATTTCACCTAAGGCAAGGGAGCCTAAAAATATCCAAATTGGATACGTAATATGTAGGTAATCTATTAGCCTTATCACACTTGTGAAAGAAAGAAACAAACCTTATATGCAAATACATGAGCTAGTGGAAGCCCTTGATTACCATCACATGCAACCAAAGAGAGGTCACCTACAATATCTAGAACTTTATGTCGACAGGGTTCATCATGAAAACGGAGTGGTGGATTGAGCCAACCCCTATTGACACTGCATGCCAATGAATAATTCATTTATTTGTAAACCAATAAAGTATTAATAAAGAAGCATAACTTTTTATTGTTGAGCATCTTGCCTGCAGACGATGGCATTTTCTAATGATCCACCTTGAATGAGACCACAGCTACGCAAATTCTCCACCTGAAAGCAGTTTTACACAAAACTGTTTAAAAAATTGCACTACAGTGACAGAAAAAACAACAGGCACAAACATAAACCATATAAGCTATAATATGATTTTTGATGTAAAAATATCCATTTAAACATTTTTATCCCAATCCAATAATAGCTTTCAGGAAAATGAGGGAAAATATCTGAAAATGGTCATATTTTCTGTTTAAACAGTCATTTTTCCTTTATCAGATGATAATTTTTTGGATTTTATATTTTGATTTGTTATCATTGACATGATTTTACTATTCTGATTCTTTTTTGTTTAAAACTTTAATTTTAGCTATGTTTAAGGATTTGTACTTGACTGATGATTACACATATTCAAATCATGTTTTTGAATTATATTACGTTGAATTACAAATTATTTTATCCAACTAATTTGATCATTATAACGATTGTTAAAATACAAGTACATTTACATTTATCTGTTTTTAATTTTTTTTTTCAAAAATTCACATTTAAACCTATACTTTTAGAAAAGTGTTATCAATTCCAATCCATATAATATTTTTTCCATTTTACAACATTGAAGATAATACACAAGAACTACTAATACACATACAGAAAAATATAATAATAAGCCAAAAACAAATAAAATGCCATTTTTCCATGTGGGATTACATAATTATCATAGAAATTCAAAACATATGAATAATATGTATTGGATAGCTTAGTAGTAAAGAGCGGATAAATTTTAACAATCTAGGTAGAACAAAAAAACATTTTAAGGAAAATGTGACACATCATAGGCAAGAAGTTGCACGTTAAACCTAGGTATGCTAATGAGTGGCTGGCATCAAGTGATATTGAGAAAAGGATAAGTCCGATGAGATCAGAAAAAAAGAAGACTCATAAGTAGCATCTAATCAGCTTATAATATGAATATAATCATATATAAATCCTAGGACATACCAAAATGCACATCAGACATGGAGAAAGTAGCCTCTTATCTCACTTGGCGGCAAGCAAAAAATTGGTGGCCTAATCAAAGGTGATAAAGTAGATAGACCTCTTCATAAATGCAAAATGTCCTTGAAGAAGCTATTTCTTTAGAGTAGACACAGTCATCCATTGGGAAGCAAGAGAACCACTGGCAACCTATGGCAGGCACCTGTATCACAGCAAGCACGAAGATTATATTTAATCATACAAAACATGATCACCTAACTAATTGGAGAGTTGATTTTCTAAAAAAAAGGAATTAGAACCAACTCATTTGTTAATAGTAGGTTTTCATTGTGTAGAACTTGATGATACAATATTTGGAGAAATTCTCTCCAGTCAGATGTCTGACAATGCCTGTACTATGTATGCTTAGCATGCAATATTTTTTCTGCCCTTTCCTCAGAGTTTTATTATTAGTTTTTCCAGGCAGAAGCGATTGAGTTAGTATTATCAGTAATATAGCAATTTTACAATGTCAGTCATGTGCTGTTTTTGGTATGAATTTGAATGTTTATGGAATATGATTTCTACGAGCTCACAAGGTAATTTCAGGAATTTCTTCATCATTTATGAATTACCAAATTTGAATGACAACAAATTATCTAAAGCAGACAGTATGTGAATAAAGTAAAAAAAACACTTAAATGTATGCATTGCACCACGTTAAAAAGCAATTCACTTTCTCCCATCACTACCTTTGAGAAGTCAATCCCACAGGTAATCTGAATTTTCGGAGAAGGGAAGGCAGCCACAAAAGATTCATCCCTTTGTATGCATACTGGTTTTTGAACAACAGACACCATTCTATTCATGCTATTGTTGTTGCTGTCCTTTGCAATAGATAATCCAACTTGATTGATTGCCTTGACCCACTCCCTTGCCGATCCATCTAACATGGGAACCTGATCCATGACCTTCTCATTAGATTTATCGACTTGTTGTCATGAAAAAGTGACGGGAAATCAGAGCATGGTGAAAGATTCGCAGATTGGTACAAAATCTCACGATGGGGAAGATAATGGAAATTCAAATCAACATTCTTTTCAATTATTTTAAAGCATGTGGTTCTAGTGTATACAAATGAGAGGAAGAGACTACAATCTCGTTTCCACAAGAGTCTTGATAATTGCAGATTTTCTTCTTTTCTCGTTTTTCATTTTTTGTTATCGTTATTTAGGGTGCTTTCATTTTTAGAAAAGTTTTCTGAATTTTCCTGTTTTACTCATATTTTTCTTTTATCTGCCTTTTGATATAATCATGGTGTGTGGGCCTTTCATCCATACCAAGCGGTAACTACAAGAAGATCATCCAAAGAGAGCAATTTAGACGCTTGCACTTATACTGACTAAAAACCCTTAGCATGTACTAATCACTTCGTCTCAACAAGCATCTCATCCATAGATTTTTCTACAAGCAGAAAGATTTACAAAACCGAAACTCCATAAAAAATACTACGAAACAGACAATTGTTGGATATAAAACAAAAAAAGCATCGTTATTCGCCTCACCTCATTCCCACCGTTGATCTCGATCTCCGCGTTATCCACCCCGGTCGCCTCCATCGCCGACAGCAAGTGCTCCACGGTCCGCACCGACACCCCATCCTTGAGGAGCGTGGTACAGAGCGGGCTCTCCACCGCGTTCGCCGCCGTAGCCGGGATCCTCGTCCTCACCCCTCCGTCTCCCACCACGAAGTACCTCCCCTGCCCCGCCATCGCCGGGACCAGCCTCGCCGTGGTCCGTGCCCCGGAGTGCAGCGCCGTTCCCGATATTGACACTTCCGCCGCCAGTGTCCTCTGCGGCTTCCCCGTCTGCGACGAGAGAAAAAAGAAGCGTGTGCGCACAGTCTGCGTGGGACGAAATGCATTGGGATTTTAGGGTTTACCAGCTTCCATACGAGGGAAGAGGGGAGTTTGCGACGCATGACCAGATCGAGAACTACGAGAGCTACCCTGTGACGACCACGCAATTTCTCGCATTCGCATTGCAGGGTCGATAAATAGTAAATACAACTGACGGATAATATTATATAGGAAAATGTTCTCTGCTATCATTTGAGTTATTTTTCAGTGATTACATTATTTACTTTTTATCTTTATTAATCAAAAAGTTATAAATATTATTAAATTTTTTGTAATACTGTTAAAACCGTAATACATCGTCACTTCTTGAATCTCAATTTCATTGTCCAAATCTCTTTTAGTGTTTTTCTATCGTGTGTATTTATATATATATAAGGAAAAATAATTCTGTAAGCATCTATAAAAGTGATTTTTGTAGGTGGTCGTTGAATTAAAGTTAGACAGCGGAGAGAGAGTAACAGGAAAAGTAGAGAGAATGTGGAAAAAAATCCTTCCGCCATCGTCACCCACGCAAAAGATCTGTGATTCATCTTCCTAAAGTAGTCTTTTATTTTAACACAAAAAGAAAATCGCATTTCATATGTGATTCCTTTTCCCAATCATCTTCCCATCGATTCTTCTTCCGCTATCATCGAATAGAATATACAATTAAGTATATTGATTATACTTTCATTTAACATAAAAGAATATTCATTTAACATAAAAGAATATTCATTGGGAAGAAAATGTTAAATCGACAAACTATTAATTACCTTAAGTATTTCAATACATAGTACAAAGTAAAATATGTTTAATCTGAAATGTATGGGTTGAATAACAAATGTATGGGTAAAACGAAACCACACTTTTAATTAAAGAATCAACTATATTTTACTTTGTACTGGCTACTAGGTAAACCACGTGGCAGCTGGCTTGAAAGCCAATACACGTACCTGGCTGCCGGTTCCCCGGCTCCCTCCCGAGCGGTAAAACTCGTTATCACCCCTCTCAGCCAGCTTCAAAGCTAATACACGTCCCCAGCTGCCGGCTCGCCAACTCCCTCCCAAGCGGTAAAACTCTTTATCATCCCTCACTCAACTATTAAATCCATTTATATAGTCTCAAGTCTTTTAACAAAAATATTCGAATGATATCTAGAGTTATACCCTTAAAACGCTTAAGTACTATTCTTAACTTAAAAATTGAATTTCACGTGTTTAATTTAAAAATCTCATGTGTCTTGCTAAAACACCGATCATTTATGCTTAAACTTACGATTCTTTAGTTAAAATGCCGATATTGTTCACATGTGCACTTTAAAATATACACACTTGACTTAAAAAATCATGTGTTCATCTTAAAACGCCGATCTTTTAATATAATTGTCTGGTCTTTTAACACAAAACGATGAATCTTTCATCAACGGTGAAATTTGGTGACTCTCATACCTAGCACTGATCTAGCTGTCGAGTAAACCACGTGGAAGTTGACTCGAAAGCTGGTACATGTACCTGGCTATCGGTACACGTACTCGGCTGCCGGTACACGTACCCGGCTGCCAGTTCCCCAGCTCCCTTCTAGGCGGTAAAATTCATTATCACCCCTCTCAGTCGGCTTGAAAGTCAATACATGCCCCTGACTATCGGTTCGTCGACTCCCTCAAGCGGTAAAACTCCTTCTCATCCATCACTCAACTGTTAAATCCATTTATATAGTCTCAAGTCTTTTAACAAAAATATTCAAAGGATATCCAGAGTTATACCCTTAAAACGCCTAAGTACTATTCTTAACTTAAAAATTGAATTTCACGTGTTTAACTTAAAAATCTCACATATCTTGCTAAAATACCGATCATTTATGCTTAAAGTTACGGTTCTTTAATTAAAACGCTGACACTGTTCACACGTGCACTTTAAAATGTACACACTTGACTCAAAAAATCACATATTCATCTTAAAACGTCGGTCTTTTAATACAATCGTTCGGTCTTTTAACACAAAACGTCGAATCTTTCATCGACGGTGAAATTTGGTGACCCCCATACCTAGCACTGATTTGGCTACCAGGTAAACCACGCGACAGCCGACTCGAAAGCCGATACACGTACCCGGCTGCTGATTCCCCGGCTCTCTCCTGAGTGGTAAAACTTGTTATCACCCCTCTCAGCCGGCTCAAAAGCTGATACACGCTCCCGGCTGTCGGTTCACCAACTCCCTCCCGAGCGATAAAACTCCTTCTCATCCCTCACTTAACTGTTAAATCCATTTATATAATCTCAAGTCTTTTAAGAAAAATATTCGAAGGTTATCTAAAGTTATACCCTTAAAACGCCTAAGTACTATTCTTAACTTAAAAATTGAATTTCACGTGTTTAACTTAAAAAATCACATGTTCATCTTAAAATGCCGATCTTTTAATACAATCATTTGGTCTTTTAACACAAAACGCCGAATCTTTCATCACGTGTGAACTTAAACTTTAACGTGATGAAAGATTGTAAGATATAGCTTATGAACTTAAAATAAAACACCAGTCTTTCAAGTTCTTACCACATATACTTGTAAGATTGTAGGATATAACTTAATTAAATTTTAATCATAATTTGATGATAATTTAAAAGTTGTAATTATATTTACTAATTATCTATTTAGTTATTAATTGAACATAACTGGAAATATTGAACTTAATGCTAAATTATTTAACATAGCTATTAATCAAAATCTTTTATAATTCAAAATTAATTAATTAAAAATCAAATCCACCATAATATTTTCATTAAGGATTTTACAAATTATAAGAATATTTCACAAATAAATTGAAGATAGATTTAATAATTAAATCAATTAATTAAAAATATAAAATACAAAACCACATGTTTTATCACTTCATCAAAAATTTAAGTCATTGATTTAAATAATTTATTAATCACTTACTCTAACATATGAAAATAATAAATTAATGCATATGTTAATTAAACACTTAAAAAACCTTAATCACCATATCTGTAATCGATTAATTAATAATTAACATAATGATTCAAAATATATGCACGTGAGTAAAGTTTTAAAGTTTAAGGAGAGAGTGTGTACACGTCTTTTTAGGTGAAGAGAAAGTACATTTTTAAATTTTACCTATAGAAAAAAGAATAAAAGTTTTTAAATTTCACCCGTCAATCTCACACTTACAGAATCAGGTTCTGTAAGAACCTACAGAACTTGTGCCCTTATAAAATCAAATCATGTCAGCAAAATCTAATATAAACACATAAGTCAGTAAAATAGAACTAGACTTTATGTAAATATGATATGTTATTTTACAAAATAATATATTACATAACTATTTCATAAATTCGATATGTCAAAAACACAACCTAATACAATTAAACCATGTTAGTATTGACACAGACACAAACGAAGCACAAATTATGAACCACACGAGCTATTTCTTTACACTTCTGATATGATACAACATATATAATGCTTAAACACAATGTTGATTGGACGATGCTGATACAACTAATCCCCATCAAAATCAACTCAAATGCTTCATATCTTGAACTCAAAAAATGAATGTCGAATACCTTGCACGAAATTAGGTTGCATAACCTTAAAGACAGAAATCAAGGTTGCATACTACAAATTGAAGGTAGGACAATTGAAAGATCAGACGTAACTCTTGATCGTCCATGTAACGAGGTATGGTTCTGTTCACTTGAAACAACTGTACCATTAGGAACATTTTGCATTGTTTTCGAATTTTCCAAACGATTTTTACAGTACACGCAAGCAGTTCACAGGAAAATGGTCCGGCAAGCTTTTTCAAGGTCATTGGTTTCTCCGCATATCGTAGTATACACAAGCATCGGCTGCAGTCTTCATCTGAAACAAATGGAAAAGGGATGAGAACAATTTCGTGTGGGGTGTGTGGGCTTGATAATGGTTTAACCATATTCCTCATCCAATAGAAAATATTTACACATATCTTTTAATAATTCATCAGAAATAACTCTAACCATATCCATATACTATCCATTAAAATATATGGATGGTTTTTTTATCCATACCCTACCGATTCAAAGATGGATAACCTTTTTACCAAGATCCTCATAACTAAAGAGGATGATGAATAAATGGAAAAAATTGACAGCCCTACAAAACAGTACAGATCAAGCGTTTTACTCAACTGTATATATGTAAATGATCACATTGATGAATTACTCCTCCATTGGTGCCGCGACCTAGATCAAATATGCACTACATGGATATAAACATATTTGTATAAAACAATATGAAGTTGAAAGAGTTCACTTCGTGATTTTTTTTAATGTTTTAAATTTTACTGGACAATTCACATCAACCCATGCAGAAACCAAACCCTAAATTTAAGCTGCTACACTGACTGTCTGACTCACTGTATGGACCAGAAAATTAGAGCAAATTTCTAACTTAAAAAATGCCTTTATAGTTTTAACTTATCATGGATTCTACAAAAAATATGCCATGCTGTTTTCTCCTTTTGTTTGATACAAGAAAATATTTGAAGAAAACACCTTTTGTCATGAAAAAATCCTTACCGGTGGGCCAGGAAGGAGACAAAGAGGTCATAATTGAAGAGGTTCAACTCACGCAGTATGTTCCATTACAAAAAAGGTTATGGGTTTAAAAGACACTCAACACAGAAATTCCAGAAAAAAGATTTAATAAACATGCAAAATTATGTCAAATGGAAAATTACGGTGTAGAAGAGAATAAGAAGATAAGACGAAAGAAGGCAGATGTGAACAAGATTATTTTATGATCAAGGCTCAACATGCTGATATAATCATAAAATAACACTAACAAGATGTTCAACGTTGATTGTTTAAAATCTCGTAGCTACGATATATGCTTCCTCATGGTAACTGGATTCATGAATTATGGTCACAAACAGAACAAACTGCAAGCTACATTCATCAATGTTCCATTGTTACAAATTGTTCACCTATAAGCTATTCCATATCCTCAAAATTGATTGCATTGGACCATTTTGACGGTCCAATTGGTTGTTTAAAGACCCACCCGGTACAAAAGAAAAAGTAACCCAATGGAGAATTTGCATTTACACAGAACAAGATGTTCAGGCTTTTACTGCAGTGACCTTATAAATCAGGTAGTCTGATGTCCAAACTGTATACTGTTTAAAAGAAAGTAGGTCTCCTATTATAGCTACAAATCCCTAATAATTGAAGGAGACAATTATTCACACGTTAACTTGATTTTACACAAACAGTGGCCAATCACAAACTACTTTTTGTGGCATTTAGTATTTTCACTAAGTAATATTGGAAGCATGAAGGTTGGATCTTACCTGTATAATATTGATAATTTGCTTGATTGCCCACCCAAAAAGAGCAATGGAGAATGGTAGAAGTAAAAGGGATCTCTGCTGGATTATGTTCACAATAACCTGACATGAAGACACCAAGAAGAAAATAATAAAATTTTGAGAACTTCATCGCACATCTTATATAAAAAAGATTTTAAGTAAGATGCTTACATCAAACACACGCTCAGGTTGTTTCTCAGCAATAAGAAACAAAATGATGTACAACACCTGCAAAAATAATATAAGATTCATTGAGAGCTAAAAAGCACTTTCAGAAATCATTAGAGTATTTTAGAATAATTTCCTCAGATCCCATGCAACAAAAGGCCATAAATGGTCGGTGTCCATAATATGCTCTAAACAGCCAATTGGTGCTGTCCTTGACATCTTTATGACTTGCCTTGCCTGATAGGAATGTGCTGAAATGGCAATAAGAAAGTAACAGGAAATGAAATCTACATTAGAAAGCAATACAAAGTTTCATCATTGATGTGTAAGGAAAATAATCTATATATAAGAGGAGTACTAAAAACCTGTTATGCTGGACATTATCATATGCAACTAAAGAAATGGATTCAAAACACTTAAGTTCTTATGTAACACTATTGTTTACACACTAACAAACTTTTATAATGTTCCAAGCACATGGCATCATAATCAAACCAATACCTGTACATTTGCAACCAATGGCTTCCAATATCTAACGCAAGCAAAGACAAGAAGATCAAGCCAGGCCTGTACAATGAAAATGCTAAAATCCCTGTAATTTTATCATTTGAAATCACATACTCTATAAATGCAGATTACATGCAAAAATACCTGTAAATCTCAGAAAGAACCGTCAGTAGGCAAGCAGTACTGACCCTAAAAATTTAAACAAGGAATGAGCTTGTTTTCATCAACTTGTGAATTTAAAGAAAATGAAAATAATGACTTAATAAAGGACGTCTAGAGAACACAATGCACCTGTCTATTACCATGTCCAGGACAGCTCCCAATGTTGACACTAAATCAGAAATGGCAAAATATGTTACACAATATGGACTTAAACACAGTTCATGTAATTTATTTTATGAGAACTTGATAGATGATCATTCCTGATTTTATTGATCAACTTCTGTAAGCAAAAGGACTAGTAAAAGTAATTTTGTTTCAATGGAAGAATAAGTAGACCTTTCTTATCTACATATCATGTGAAATATAAGAATCTCTTTTGTTTGATCTATGATGTGATATAAGAAAAAGAAACATGCTTGACATCAAATCCCGGCTTTTAGCTTTAGGAGCAAAAGAGCAAGTAAAACTGTAAAAAAGAGTTCATTTCCAAGGCAGAATAGATAGATAATGCTCCCCACCTCCCATGATGAAAGCAAAAAGATGGAAGACAAATTTTCAATTTTGTTGCAAAATAAATTAATGAAACGTGCATATACTAATCATAAAGAATATCACTTTGATGTAATATACAAGTTGTGCTTGAAAACTTCTTTTTAATAAAGTCTAGAACTTACTTATGACTAGTTAGTCTAATAAGTTCTCAATGAAATTGTTGTACAAGGTCGTCAATAGAGGAGGAAAAAGTCTTGGGTTCTAAAAAGCAACATGAAAAAACTCAGCCCCTTCGAAAGTCCAATCCTTTGCCTGGCTTTTGCATCATAACGTGGTTCTCATGAAGGTTGCCTGCAACATAGTGGCCAGAATTTGGCAAGTCCCTTCTAAAGTCATTCTCATGGATGTATGTTTTGCCATGAACAGGTGGAAAATCGGTGGCATCTCTTCTTCAATTGCAGTACAGTAGCACAATGATGGGCAAAGTTGCATGGACAAGTGCAAAATTGTTTTGTGTCTTGGGATATGGAGCAATTTTGGGAGAAATGGGGCTACAAAAAAGTGCTGAAAGGAATAAACGGACCTTCCATTGACTATTTGGTGGAATAGATGACTGGAAAGGAATAAAACGATCTTTGAAGGCGTGGCTACTAAGCTAGACAAGTGGAAAAAGAAGGTGTGGCATTGCACAATTGAGTAGGCTAAAGTTGCTCATCATAGTCTTCCCACTGTATCCTGCTCTAGGACCCTGCTGATCTTCACTAGCTGATGGTCGGCCTTAGCTGGATCTGCATGTGGAACCCCCCTTTCTATGATTTTTATGTATTTTTTCTTCTTGTCCCTGGTTACAGGCATAACCAGCTCTTGGTGTTCCCCTCTCTGTTCTGATTTAATCTAGTTTCTGGTTTACCACTCAAAAACACTGGTTAAACTAATAAAGTCATTCAAAGTGCCATCAAGTTTTGTATCATCTACAATCCCCAATAAATTGAAAAGACAATCTTCTCCAAACCACAGGATCATCTTCAGAATCACTGCTTCCTTGGCCCATGCCTACTATTTCCAATGAATCTTTATCAACTTCAATACAACATCAATCCCTACACATGGCCACCTATCAGCTATCACAGTTATGCAACAATTTTCCAAAAGCAAAACCACTACAAAAGCTTCTGGTAAAGCTACTTCCATGAGCACAACCATGTCCACAAGAAATGAGCAACTCAAGTGAATGAGAGACTGAAACTATAATAGTCTTAAGTTGGTAAATTCCTTTATGTGTAAATTCTCAATCAAATTTCATGTTTTCAAAATGAATTTATTTGCAAATAAAATAGTAACTACAACTACCTTGATTGAACTTGCGGGCAAACCAACCATCCAAACCATCACATACAAAGCTGAAACCACAAGAAAAGGATTTTGCACCAAATGTTGTGAAACATAAAAAGAAAATTTAGTTTAAATATTTGAGTAATAACTAACAATTACCTGAAAAGATAGAGAAAAGCAAATAGCTTCTTATGGGAAAAAAAAAGTGCAAAGGCAACACAATTCATCAAAATCCTTAAGTATCCTGAAATCTCCAGAGGAAAGAAGAGTCAACTGACATTAAATATAAAAATAGACAGTAAAGAGTGATATAAAATGCTATAATATAAAATAAAGATCAAGGGACTGCTTCAAATGAAATAATAGTCAATATTCTGGTCTCTGTGTTTTGGTTTCACAGGAACTAAGATATGGCTGAGCAATGAATGTTTCTATAATTAACATCCGAAGCAAATCTAGCAGTCAATATTAGACAAAAAAATTCATCCTGCTGTAGCTAGAAGTCTAAGAATGTTATGAAATGACAGTATGGGTGTGTGCTGGGCATGTAGTTTACTATTTGTGGTTGCATGTATTTAAACCCTGTTAGACTAGTTTTGTAGGTGTGCTGAATCTGAAGGCTTTACTTCTAGATTTATGGCACAAACTTCATCTTTCAATATCCTTAGCTTCCTTTCTCCCTTCTTTCAATTTTCCCAATATTCTTCCCTCTCTTCCACTATGATGACGACAACCCATAACTGCCTACGTTTAAATGAGGCTGCTTGTCAATGCCATCCTGAGGGAGAAGAACCCAACAATCTGGTATCAGAGGATCATGGGGAAGAGGTGGTAGACATGAGACCCAAGGACATGACAACGTTCAAAACCATGTTAGAAGACAACATCAAAGATCTTAAGCAGTAATTGGAGAGCAAGGTGGAGTCAAGTCTGTGCAGCCTGGAGCAAAAGATGGAGTTGAGCCATTGAAACCTAAGGGAAGAGATGAGGGGGTTGTCACAAACCCTAGGAAATGAGATGTTGGAACTGTTGGAACAAAATAAAAAACACAAAGGAGGGTGTAGTTCGTGAGAAGGTGCAAGGAGTTTGCAATAGAGGGAATAGGAAACAGACAAGGGATAGTGGGCTAAACTTCCAATTTTTGATGGAAGCCAGGACCCACAAATCGAGGTCTTCAAGGTGGAACAATACTTTAAGTTTAACAAGGTTCCAGAAGAATAAAAAGCTACAAGAGCTGGGTACCACATAGATGGAAAAGTTCTTTGCTGGTATTGGTTCGTGAAGAAGAAAAGGAGGGTTTCATGGGAAGAGCTTGTTAGAAGCTTGATGATTCACTTTGGCCCTAAAGTTAGTGACCCCTTAGAGGAACTAGCAAACCTCAAACAAGGTGACGACTTGCAAGAATACCATGATGAGTTTGAAAGGCTAAGTAACCAAGTGGATGATTTGACAGAGGAGCTTGAGCTAAACCTCTATTTGAGTGGCATGCGAAGTAAACTTCTTTATAAGGTGAAATCACTCAAACACAAAAACCTAGAGGAGGCTATTGAACAAGCCACGTACCAACACCTAGAATCTCAAGAGAAGAGTCATCAGTTGAGGAAGACTACTAGTAAAAACAAGGAGGCCGAGTACCAGGAGAAGCCTAAGGATTGTGCTTCAATTGTAACCAACGTTGGGAGAAGGAACACCACTATGATAAGAAGGAGATGTTCATCATTGAACTCGGGGAGGAACAGGAGACCGCATCTAGTGAAAAAGGAAACGATCCCGAACCAAAGCCGGAGGTGTCCCTCCATGCCATTAGTGGTCAGGTAACCCAAAAGATGATGAGGTTGACAGGAAGGATTGGTGGTGTTAAGGTGATGGTCATGGTAAACCCTGGAGTTCCCATAATTTCATCTCAAGAGCAGTAGTTAAATAGTTAAATCAAGGACCACAAGCAGTCAACTGATTTCCTATCAGAGTCACCAACAGAGACAGCACCCCTTGTGTGGGACTCTTCCAGGGGATGAAGTTAGAGATGCAAGGGATGATCGTGAAAGTGGACCTGTTTGTCATGGAGATTGAGCCGTACGAAGTCGTTCTTGAGATCAACAAGCTGGAGAGGGTCGAAGAAATACAGTGGAACTTTCAAGAGAAAACCATGAGATTCTGGTGGCAAGGGGAAGCAACATTTGTTGTAAGGCAAGAAGTACAAAAACCCGATTGTGGCAGGAAGCGAGGAGTGCTCTAAACACCTGCACAAGGCCAGCGTAGTCTACCTGATTTGGGCCGTCAACTCACTGGAAATAGAAACACAACTCCTAGAAGATGAAATGGAAAAGAAGCTGCCATAAGACATAGCAACTGTGCTCCAACAATATAGCAACATCTTCACAACACCAAAGCAGCTACCACCTAAGAGGAGTAATTTAATGCGTCTTAGTGATTATATTGTAAAGCATTTTAACATCAAAAGTTGTTGATTATCGTCAAGGATTGGAGATGCTCATCTCTCTGCAACAACAATATAGTTCAGTTAACCACCTAGTCCCTACTTCATCCACACATTTTCAAAACTAAATAGTCATACCATCAGATCCAATAGTTTTTTATTTTTTTTCACATTTCATTCTCCTGATTTCTTATTTTACCCAAAATTATTCTACAATAATTACATTTTTACTAAGAATATGCCTACACAAATTTTCAAATACTAAAATTTCCATAAACAGAAGCAACCAAATAAAACGCGCACGCACACACTTCCCATCAATCAAGCAAACTAAGAACCAAATAAAGTAGGTTATCGACAGTCACCGATAATGTTGGGAATGTAGAGGTAAACCGAGAGCGCCTTCGGGGGAGGAGGCGCAGACGGCGCCATCGATGAACAACACCAGACACACTAGGCGCACCTCCCCACCCTCCCCCCTCCCTCCTGCAAGTAAATCCTTCCGAAACTAGAATTCCCGCTATCAAATTGCCGTATACCGAGAGAAGGCGAGGACGGATCCGACGCTGCGACCTGGCTAACGGATCGGCGGGGTTGGGATCTCCTTCTCCCTGCCCTCAGTGCCTCCTCACTCTCGTTCCTGGCGTTCGATCTCCTTTTGCGCGGCGCCGAATCCCAATGCAAATGGGCCGGAAAAGACATCTCCAGTCCCACTTCTGGTATTCGCTTAGGCATTTTCTCTTACAAAATTTTAAATTTAGGCGATTTTCGTGTAAGCACCCACCGAAAAAAAAACCTAGAGTATTAAAATTAATTTTAAAGGGCTGTGGGCGTCGTTTAATTTTATACAAATTTACGAGTGAGATTACAAGAAAAATTAAGTGTCCGTCGGATTACAAATTTAAAAAAAAAAAATTAAGAAACGAAAAAAAATAAAAATAATTTTTTTAAAGATTATTTGTATATATTATAAAAATTTTAGAAAATTAATTTTAAAAATTGCAAATATTATATATTTTAATATTTTATACGTAATTTTATATTTTTGTGTGTAACCGTAAACTTAACCATGATTGAGGGAGGTTAAACAAGATGTATAAGGTCAAGAGAATATATTGTAATAAAATTTTAACTATAAAAATTTTTTTGATTTAACAAGTAGGAAATAGAGAAAAAAATCTATACTATGAAAAAATTTAAAATTATTTTTTATATTTTTTAAAATACACAAAAACCTGAAGATCCAAATTTTCTTTTTTCAAAATTTATAAGTTACACAAACTCCCTTATATTCTACTTTTATAAGAAAAATTTTAAAGGACTGTAGACACCTACATTTATACTTTTTTTAAAAAAAAATTGCTTGAGAAGTAGAAATGGAAGGAGAATGTTCATGTAGAATGAAGTTACATAAATTGTGTGATTTAAGATTTAGAATTTACGTAGATTATGTGATCTACGAAGAATAAGAGAATTTACAAATGTAAAGTGCATGACGGAATAAAGATTTCGTGGAAAGTAAGGATTTACGTAAAGAAAAGTGTAATGCAAAAAATATACGTTGTACAAGAGGTGAGAACTACGTGAGTAATGAAGGCCTCATTTGATGAAAATTTCAATTAGTTTCAAAAATTAGATAGAACCAGAGTTAAACGTTAATTTTGTAAATAAAGTTGAATTATATAATAATTAAGGTGGTGAAAATTTATATATTAAAATTTATGTAATAATAATGATATTAAGAATTTGTACGTCGCTAAAGTTGAAGTTGAACCAAATAAGACCAAAGATTGTGTGACAAGCAATGTTTACATGAGAGGCAAGCGAGTAAGGATAATTTAAGAGATAAAGGGTTATGTGTAAGATAAGGGCTTACACAAAAGGTAAGGATTATATAAGTATTGAGGGTACATTTGCTTCTTACTCCTAGAGTCACGGCACAACACAATTTTTGTGCTAACATGGCACGATACGATTTTTGTGTTGGCACAACACGGCCCACACCACCAATGGGCCAACCCAGGTACTACTCGTGGTACGAAAAAATACTATTCATATCGGTCAATGACACGATTTTGATCGACATGATTTTTAAATTAATTTATTATTTAATTAACAAATTACAACATTCTTTCCAAGACTTGACATTGCAACTCGACGACTGGCCCAATGACCCAGTGGATCGTCTCCCACGCCAGCCGCACGACCCGACAACCCATGCCCCCCCTCCTACACACGCAACCCTTCACCCCACCGGCCTCACGACCTGGCGGCCCGTCCCCCCCATCAGCCACACAACCCGTTCACCCCCCTCACATGCATGCGACCGTTCACCCCACCAATTGCACGACCCGGCTACCGGCTCAATGACCCAACGGCCCATCCCCTTGCCAGCCACACGACCCTTTCACCCCCCTCCTATGCACATGACCGTTCACCCCGTTGACTGCACAACCCGACAGCCCGTCCCCCCACCGGCCACACAACCAGACGATCCGTCCCCCCACCAACCACATGACCCATTCACCCCCCTCCCACGCATGCAACTGTTCACCCACTGGCCGCATGACCGGACTATCAGCTAAACGACCCGACTATCGGCTAAATGACCCAGCAACCGATCCCCCCACCCCTCCTTCGGCCTAGCTGTCGACCCAGAAGATACTCTTAGTCATAGTCTCGTGCTGGGCCGGGCCATGCCTATTTCGTGTTGAAATTCGTGTCATGCCTACCTAGGGGTTCAACCCAAGCACGACCCACTGTTGACTGGCACGATCAAACACAGCCCAGCACAGCCCAATTGACAACTCTACTTACTCCACTTCTTATAGAGTCGACTTTAATAATTATTAAGAGTAGTGAAACAAATAGTATTAAAATTACACATTAAATTATGTAATAAAAATTTATGTATAAGAATTAAAACGATAATGATGATATGTAGAGTTTGTACGGAATTATAGTTGAAATTCTGGGAATTAAAATAACCAGGATAGACTTGTCAATCGTATCATGCCAGCACAACCCACACTACTGATGTGTCAGCCTAGGCATAGCCCGTGGCACGAAAAAATACTATTTGTGCCAGTCAATGGCATGAGTTTGACCAAAATGATTCTTCCTGGGACCCAGCGCTGTGACTCGGCAGTCGATCCAAACCTGGCGGCCCGTCTCCCCCACCGACCACACAACCCATTCACGGTTCACCCCACCTCCCGCCCACGCGACCGTTCACCTCGCAGTCCCTACCGGCCCGCACGGCCTTCCACCCTTCCAGCCTTCCCCCTCGGGTGGGACGGAGGGACCCGACACTGCGAGCCGACTGCTGACCCAATGACCTGACAACCAACCAAATGACCCAACTACCGGCCAAGGCATAGTTCCCCAACCCACCCACCCGTGCATACGACCGTTCAAGTGTTCAACCATCAATATTTAAATTTAATTCAACATTTAAGTATTCAACAACTTAATAAATGAGACAATCAGACAACAATGCATATAATTAAATTAAGTTTTTATTTATTAATGAATTACATATTTTATATTTACATTATTACA